>BDMV01000001.1:12465595-12581933 GCA_008326285.1 Oryza officinalis | reverse complement strand
CCCCAGGGCGGTTTCGATCGATCTCGAGCGTACGAAATTATTTTCGATCGCCCGAATATACTCTCGGTTTAATTCCTGCTGAAAAGTGAAAAACATATATACCCAGCTGCGACACAAGCTGACACACGCTGCACACGCATGCAGCCGGCTTCGCGTACGAGAGGCCCACAGCCTGCATGCCTGAGCTGATCAGCAAGCAGGCGAGTGATCTCCTGATCGGGATGGGTTGATCTACCGGTCATTCTCAGGTGATTTGCTGATCGCAACGTGTGCATGCACCGGCGCCTTGCAGCTGCGAGCTGGGCTGATCGAGCCTCGTGTTGCCACTACAACGAATAGGTCGTAGTACTTGACTATTGACTATTGAGAGTATATACGACGAAACCCTCGATCCCAAAAAAATAAATTTTTAGTTAAGAGTCTATATTTAGAACCGTAGCTAAAAGTTGATTTTTTTTCATGAGTTCTATTGCTGCTGTTTGCTAGGTAACTTAGGTGGTAGTGGCGAGCAGGATAGATGGATAATGATTACATGCGATCGAGGTCGTACCAAAAGTACTGGCTCGTACGTCCTGCTCGCCATATGGTTGCGAGATGGACGGCTCGATCGATCGACTGTAAGTGCTAGCTTAATTCTCTCCTTAATCATCATGATCATCTTCTTCTTTTGAAAAGTGATTTGTTCAGTGCAAAATGCAATGGCTAGAGTTGGGTAGCAGCTAGCTAGCTAGCTTGTTTTCAGGTGACAAAATTAAGACGACCTTGCATGGCAAATTATTCAGGGCCTCATTTCGGATCATGGCCATTCAATTCTTCACTGGAATCTTTTCGCGGCAATGAAGGGAACTGGGTCTTCTAGAGCACCATATAGCCTGACCTGTGCAACAATTCCGGGGCTCATGAACCTGTTTGAAGAGTTTAAGATTTCGAGAATCTGTTGGTTGTTGGTAGCCAGCTTCTTAAAATATGAAGAAGCTGTGTTTTTTAGTTTTTAACTTCTAATTTATTTTCTGGATTTTAAAATACAGCTTCTCAAAATCTGAACGAAAAACTAAATTGTTTGAGAGACTTTTTGATTTTGAGAGAAACTGTATGTGTCAGAAACTCTTAAAACAGGTCCAATAAATGCTTATGGTTTGCCAAGATTAATTATAACCATCAATTTAGGTCGCCGATCTCCTATCGGATTGGTCACTTAGTTAGGTCAAAGATATACGGCTTAAACCCATGGGGCCGTCCACGAAGTGGCAAGAGCACTATATATCAGTTGAGTATAGGTAGTGGGTGTAACTGCATATTAAAGCTATATATACTATATGTATGACAGCTGTATGTACATGCACGTATATATCATATATTTGTTGACAAATTTTCTTTAAAAAAATGATAGATGTAAATATAGTACAATTGTGATGTAATTAAATTATAACATGTATGTAACTGTAATATATAACTTGTATGTAACTTATAAAATTTCCTCGGTAACATTCTATTTTCATGAAACAGAGGCATTGGGACCGAATCCCCTCATATGTGTGTGCGCTGTGATTTTTTCCTTACTCATTTGTATGAATCTTGAAACAAATCTAATGGTTTAAAATTATGTCAAAGTTACATATAAGATACAGTGTAGTTACATTCTAGTTACATATAGGTTACAATATAATTACACTATGATTGCGCTATATTTTCATTTGTCAAATTTTTAGGAGAAAATTTATGGATAGATATATAGCAAAACAGATACAAGAAATATAGTACTCTCTCTTTTCCAAAACTAGTAATATGTCGTGCTGTACAACGGGCCAAACTCATAAAATTAAGGATTGGCTAATGGGTGGATTAAAAATAAAATACGAGTTAGGCCTATATAATTAAAAATTGGTTGGATGCGTGGATTGAGGAGAAAATATTGGACGGGTTACACTCACAAGAAGGGTGAGGAGGGGATAGAAGGACGAGTGCGCTTTTAAGTAGTAGAGATATAAGACATGATAAAATTTGCATGGTATTCAAAACTAGTCTTTAACTTTTAATTTCTCAAGAAATACAATGTTTGTAGATCAAAATCATAACCATAGGAAAGTATATTCAAATCTCAATTCAGTGATATTATTTTCATCAAATAAAATTTAGTTTATATTAGATTAATTGTTGGTCATATATTAGAAGAGTTTAATTTTAAAATGCCCGCGAGAATTAGATTTTTGAACGGAGGTAATAATCAATTACTTTTTATGAAAGCCACACAAAAAATTTCTTTAAGTTTATCTTATATTTAAACGGGGTACAATAGCCACTGAAAATAAACATGATATAACCATAGCCGGTTGATGGTCGTTGATATCCTCTTGATACATTGTAATTAGGTTAGTTTGGGGAGGAACACCCATATATAATCAGTGCCCAGAAATATAGGATTTAACTAAATTTAGTTAACAAATATACATCGTGCTCCCGTGTCATCATAAATATTGGATTTTCTATAGTGTCCTTTCATAGTCTTTCACCGATGGTTATTTTGGTGTCGGTTTTTATAACATTGCAGTTGCAAAAGTGAATATTGTGGAGTTTCTGAATATATAGCCATTGAAAGGAAATTGCACGTGCCATCCTTCAATTTATACAGTTCGAAGCATAATGCCAATACCCTTGATAATTAAGTGAGAGTTCTGTGTGCATGTAACTTCACACATAGTACCTTTTTTCACTTGCACTGACCCAAAAGAAGATCATCGCGGTAGATAACCTAGCACTGGCAGTCTTGTGTGTGTGTAAAACGATGTTCGATTCAACATAGTTATGCCATATGCAAATATGAAATTGTTTGACAATAGGATCGTACATGGACAGGGCATTTCCCTTATGGCCCATTTGGAAGGCTCAATCTCCATGAGAATCTTGGCCCAATGTATACCGGCCCAAGTCAAAGTTTTATAGGATTGGTCGAATTCCGAGTGGAATATACTTGTTAGTTGTTCTATCATGGGACATACATACCACCGGTTATTCTAACCTGTCAAATATCAATCCAATAGTCAATAAAATTTCTGAAAATTTTTGGTAAGATTTATACAATATCATATATTATCCACACCAATATTTAATTCCGAACATGATCTATAAAATGACCAACTTATACGTGTAAGTTTGTGGAATGATATATATCTACGTTAGCAGATTTTTTTTATCCATTTAAATGACATGTAAAATACGAAAAAACACTCTCTTAAAAGATAAAAATGACTTTCCCAAAAAAATAACAAATAAGGCAAAAGCAGACTTGTCACTAGCTCATACCTTATTATTATTGCTCGCTTCTATCACCTTAATTAGTAATATCTTTGTTACGGTAAAAGTGAATCGTCCATTTTCCCCACCCTAACCATTGCACTTTCCCATGTAAAAGAAATCATCTTAATGTTCTCACGTGAAAATCAACCCAATAAGTCAGATAAAAAACCAAGCCTATAAAACTGTTCCTCTATATATTCATCCGTTTCTCAATGGAACACACAAGCATGGCACTAGCGGGAAAAAAAAAGAACATTATTTTTATTTCCTCGAGAGATGTCCCTTTGCGTACATTTTCACCTAAAATACAATATAGATAATCATTAAAATTCTAAAAAATGTTGGTATAGAGTATATTTATCAAATTTATTTTAGAATTCACCATAACTATTTACTTGTGCTTTTGAGAAAACGAGGGATATCCTCTTTAGGTGAGAAAACCCCCTTCTTTTCAAAAATAAAAACTACACACATATATGCGATTAGGCATCCAACGCTTTGCCTTATTGTCCAGAATTTGCCAGCTCGTCCCCAGTTGGATCACGTGATTTGAAACAAAAGTGTGATAGATATATGTTGCTACTACAGGCGGCAGGGTCCTTGTGTTGTGCAGCTCCAGGACTACAACCACACAACACAGGAGAAAAGGCAACTGACACTCCCGTTTTCTTGGAAGCTAGTCAAAGCCAGCCTTTTCAACAATTTTACTAGTAGATAAAGGACGAAATGAATCAGCTAGGACAAGTTTCTTCAAACTGGCAGATTAATCGAGCCCTACCTCACCGACACTGCCAAACTAGAAACTGCTTTTCCCTCTAACTGCTGGCTTTTTGATTGTGAACGTTCGAATTTCAGAGTCAGCCGCCAAAATTAGTACACGCAAGCTTCGATAACGTTTGACTAGCAATAGACACAAACGATTCAAGGAATAAAATAGTTTCATGCCTAAATTTCTAATATTATCTCTAATCTGGATATTCAGTAGTAGGTTAGTAACTATGCAATTGTTTTCTGATGTTACCTCTGAAACTACTAGTAGAACTGTACCTTCTCCAAAGCAGTAAAACTTAATGGAAAATACTACAGAAAAATAAAAGAAACAACAGTGTAATTAACAAAAGGAATTGGATAAACAGTAGCAGAATTAAATTTGGATAGGCACGCCCATTAATCAAAAGGGTGGTGTTCATGAGTGATGACTCTGCCTGCCATTCACATGATCCAGCCAGTCCCCATTGATTGGGGCAATGTACTTTCTTTTTCCAAGCTATCCTACCCAGCTGCTTGCTCGTCGAGACACCTGTGCTTCTTCTACAGCAATCACATGTGCCCCATCTCTGTGATGTTCACATCATCATCGCCACAACTTGCTGATTCCAAAGCTGCTTAGACCATGCAGAAGAAGAAGGCCTCCTCATTTCTGTTGCTTCCGAGCTGAGAACAGCTCGTTCATACAGCTGCATGCGGTGCCTTTGGTTGTTATTCTGTTACCCTTTTTGGAGAGCTTGATTTCTTGTTCATTTCTTGGGTTCGGACTTCAGAATTCATCGAATTCTTCAAGGGGAATATAGTTTTTTTCTTGCACATAGATATAGTCATCGAGGGCTCAAATTTGCTGCTGCTGCTGCTGCTTAGTTCTTCAGGATTGCAAGATGCATACTACCATGGTTGCACTCTACATTACAATTTGCTCTGTCTTGTTCATCGTGTCCAAGATGCTCATCTCCTTCCTGCTCTACAAGAAGTGGGCTCGCAAGAAACGGATCATCGAGAACAGCCTGACAGGTAAAAAGAAAGATTAATTCTGACTTGTTTTTCTTGCTGAATTTCTCTCAGTTGATGCGAATGATCATCACTTCAGGTGGCAAGATGGTGATCTTCCGGTCGGCGGCGATGCAGTCGCTGAGCCCGAAGTCGTTCCTGACCATGATCATGGGGCTATCGAACAAGGACATCATCGGCTCCGGCGGGTACGGCACGGTGTACAGGCTGTGCGTCGGCGAGAAGGCGGCGTTCGCGGTGAAGAAGCTGAATCGCGGCAGCGCCGAGATGGACCGGGGCTTCGAGCGCGAGCTGGACACCATGGGCGACATCAAGCACCGCAACATCGTCCCGCTCTGCGGCTACTACGCCGCCCCGCACTTCAACCTCCTCATCTACGAGCTCATGGCCAACGGCAGCCTCGACACCATCCTCCACGGTACAAATCAAAGCTGTCCATGGATTCTAGCTGTGTGTTCTTGAGTTCTTGGCATGACGAGCGCGACGCCGATTCGGTTGCAGGGAAGGAGGAGACGAGGAGGGCGCTGGGGTGGGCGGCGAGGCACAAGATCGCCGCGGGGGTGGCGAGGGGGCTCGCCTACCTCCACCACGACTGCATCCCGCACGTGATCCACCGCGACATCAAGTCGAGCAACATCCTCCTCGACCACAACATGGAGGCCAGGGTCTCCGACTTCGGCCTAGCCACGCTCATGAAGCCCAACGACAGCCACGTCACCACCGTCGTCGCCGGCACCTTCGGCTACCTCGCCCCAGGTCCGTATACGCGTCCGACCACCACACCCCTCACCACCAGCTTCTCTGAACCACTCCACTGCCACTCATTTCATCGAACATGTTGTGTGCGTTGCAGAGTACTTCGAGACCGGGAGGGCGACGACGAAGGGCGATGTGTACAGCTACGGCGTGGTGTTGCTGGAGCTCCTCACCGGGAAGAGACCGACGGACGAGTCGTTTCTCGAGAACGGCACGAGGCTAGTGACCTGGGTAAGATCATGTTTTACACAACTCCAGATTTTATAGCCATGTTAGATTCAAAGTTTGTTTGTTAAATTATATATAGTTGTTTAAAATTTTATATTTTATTGAAAATACAACAAAATGATTCATCCAAAAATTATCAACGTAATTATAAATTCGGATTCATGAATTTATGAAGTTAGGAATATCCAACCAAAAAATTTTAGATTCGGAGATATGTCAATCTGAACTTAGGCTTTGTTCGGTATAGGGTTTCAGAACGCGCACAGTAAACACGGAAAACGGAGCGGTTATTAGCGCGTGATTAATTAAGTATTAGCTAATTTTTTTTTCAAAAATGGATTAATTTGATTTTTTTAAGCAACTTTTGTATAGAAACTTTTTGCAAAAAAGTTCACCGTGTAGTAGTTTGAAAAGCGTGCGCGAGGGAAAAAACACTGTGCGGCACTGTGCGCGTTCGGAGTTCGATCTGCCGAACAGACCCTTAAAAGCTTAGCCAGCCTTCCATCCACTTCATGTTGTACACACATCATCTACAGTGTTTCGTTGCTGAGACTGATCATTCATTAGCAGTGACCATCATCACCAGGTGCTACAAACTACAAAGTCATGATCAATGAGTAATACTTGTGTACTACTAATTATTTGTTAAACGTACTACTATTAGACAGGACTTTAAATCTCCGGCTATAGCCTTTTAAAAAGGATTTTAGCTATTTGTTCTCGTGTGCTTCCTTCGTTTCATATTATAAGTCGTTTGACTTTTTTCTTAGTCAAACTTTTTCAAGTTTGACCGAGTTTATAGTAAAGCATAGTTATATTTTTAATACAAAGCAAATATTGTATTGCTAATTTTTTATAAACTTAATCAAACCAAAAAATTTTGACTAAGAAAAAAGTCAAACGACTTATAATATGAAATGGAGGGAGTATAATTTAGTCACTATAGCTTCATTTAGCCCGTCATAGCTGCCACTATAGTTGTTTGAGAGACCAACCGCTAAATTCTTTAGCCTGCTATTTAAAACATTGTTATCTATTATATACTAAAAGTTCATTAAACTTTCTATAAACGCTCTTAAGTCGTCATTTGGCTTCCTACAAATGTTTCTAAACTGCTACATGGTGTTCTAATAAATTAGAAAAAATAATTTATTAGAAAAAATAATGAAAAATCCGATAAACATCTAACCATTGATTTTTCATTAAATTGGTGAACCCATTTATTTTAACCATTAGATTTCTCTCGGGAAAAAAACAATCAGGAAAAAAGCAATTACATACTCCCTCCCTTGGGCCACCCTCCAACTCCCCCCTCATCTCCTATTTTCTAGCTAACAGCTAGATATATCTTAAGATTTTCTAATTAGAAACCACATATATAGAAAAAGCCACACATATATTCCGTGGATGTACACATACATACATACGTACCCTCTTTTTTATTTTTTTCCTTCTTGGTTAGATGAGATAAAAAAAATTAATAATTTAATACCCATATTAACTATGCTTTAATAAGTTGTAAAAATGTGTTATCTCGAGTTCTATAATTGCTATGTGCATGCCATGGAAATAGCCATAAAAAATACAAATGAATTAATAAAATATGTTATATAGTTGTATATCACTCACTGAGCCTCATATGACCGAATAGATTGGACCCTAAGAGTTTTAGTGACTGAAGTACTATGTTACAATATATTCATAATAAATAAAAAATACGAATACAACAAACACTTAATCCTCTGTTAAATTTTAGATGTCGAATGATTTTTATGGCTTAATTTGTATGTGTGTACCCATGTTATAGCTTGGCCATCATACTGAAAGAGAAAAAAGTCTTACAAACGTGTTATGAGAAAAAACATATAGGTATCGTGCAAAATTGTATTAAGCCGTCGCAAGGTGAATAAGGTTATAGAGATGATAACTAGCATCAAGTTGCACTAGATTGCTAGCCAACGAACCATAACACTAAATGAGTCCGACAAAGATCACAACGATCCACCAAAATAAGACAACAAGAGAAGCTCTTGACAACTAATTTGTGATGACTGGACCTATGAACTTTATATATCTATATATTATTATTCATGCAATTGAAGGTCAACCGAGCCATAGATATATAGATATATGTTATAAGAACTTCTAGACTTCATATTAATCACTATCCTTCATATTTAGTTAAAATTATCAAAATTGGTTTTAATGTTACGAACAACTAATTTGGTGCCACTATCTGCCATGAGAAAGGTGTTGGAGTTGCTAAGAAAAACAGAAAAAAAATCAAATTTCAATTTCAAAGAATAATTAGATTAGTTTTATCTAAGATCTCAATTTTAGTATTATATCTCAAACTTGATACGTGCATACAAGACATCTAATTCTTTCCCTACAAACAAGCCTCGAAAGATCAACTAAATGATGTAGGACTGACTTACATATATAAACATCGTACGGGAATTTTATTTAAAATAAGTAGTTCCTAACAATATTTAGTAAAGAAAGAATTTAACATTTAGAAAAATAACGGTGCCACCAACCTAGTTAGGCCTAATCAACGAATCATTAAAACAAGATATAATGTGATCAGGCTGAGTTCGGTACGTGCGCTGGGAACGCCGCATAGTGTTTTTCCCCGGGACACGCATTTCAAACTACTGCACGGTGTATTTTTTTGCAAAAAGTTTCTATACAAAAGTTGTTTAAAAAATTAAATTAATCCATTTTCGAAAAAAAAAAACTAATACTTAATTAATCACGCGTTAATGAACGTTCCGTTTTTCGTGCATACTGTTTGGAGTTCGGAAAGCTAACTAACGAAACTCAGCCAACCATACTAATGTGGTTCGATCGGTGCAGGTGAAGGAGACGATGGAGGAGAAGAGGGAAGAGCACGCGGTCGACAGCGCGCTGGAGACGTTCCCGGCGGAGGAGGTGAAGTTGGTGTTCAAACTGGCAGACAAGTGCCTCGAGTCTGAACCCTGCAACAGGCCAACCATGGCTGAGGTTGTCAAGATGCTGGAGCAAGCGAAGAACACTGCATAATCGGTTAATTAGCACGTGCCGTATACGTGTATACGTACAGAATATCATGTACTGTATACATGTATTCATACAGTATACATAGTAGGTCCTTAGTTAGTTAGTTGAAGCACCTTTTTTTTTTCCACTCAAGTGTTGTTTTTGCGCAATCCAGCTCTGGTCTTGTGTGTACAGATCGATGTTTAAGGTCATTGTTTCTGGCGATCAAGCAGCCAAAGATTGTATAAGTACAGGAAGCAAACTCTGCTAGCTGCCATGATAGTGAGCAGATTAATTAGGGTTATTTGTGAACGAAAACTGCCCTGTTTTTGGAATTTTGCCTAAGATTAATAGTAGTAAAAGACAGTTCGATTCTGCCAGGATTCACAAATCTTTCCAGTGTTCCAAACGAGTCTGAATCGCTGAGACCTTCCCAGAGATTGTGGCCCAGGAGAGATGGGGGAATCGTTTAGAACCATCACACGTCAGGGGCTGAAATGCGGGCCACACTTGGGCCAAACGGTTTGATGCGTTGCTGGGTTGCTGCTGCTTTTGATGGGCCTCTTGGGCTTCCGCTCCGTTGCATGAGCTGCAAGACTGAAATATCATCATCATAGTATTAGTGTAAAAAAGAATGGAAAAAGTATACCTGAGGTCCTTGGTCTCGTCGCCGAATTACAAAATCATCTTGAACCGTAAAACCAGATACAACGTATCATCCAACTTACAAAATCCAGTGCAAACGAGGTACCTCGACGGTATTATCCCCGGTTTTGGCTGACGAGTCTACGTGGCTTTTTGACTAGGTCTTCGCCCCACATGGCATTGACGTGGCACTTACGTGACAGTTTGATTCAGAAAAAAATAAAAACTATGGGGCCCATTCACTTTCCCCCTCTTCTCTCCCTTACTTCTTTCTCCCTTTCCTTCTTTTCTCTTCTCTCTGCTCTCTTTCTCTTCTCTCTCGCGTGCGGCAGCCCGGTGGAGCTCAGCGGCTGCCAGGGATAGGTCCGGGGAGGCCACCTCGTCTTGAAGTCGGGGCAACAAGGCGCGATCGGCGATGAGGCGAGCAAGGAGACAGTGTGCCTCCGGCTGCGACTCCTCCCCGACGACCAGGACGCGTGCATGGTGGTGGCGGATACGCAGCTCCACAGCGATAAGGGCGGTGAGTTCACCATCGACATGGACAGGCAAGCGCCGGTGGCGGCGGTGCCCACCAGGACGAAGTAGCACGGCGAGCCTAGGCAAGGCGCGCGCTAGCGGCGGGTTCATGATGAGCTGCTGCTTGGAGGGAAAGGCCCGGAGTAGCAGGTCGCTCGTCATGGAAACTCGCCGCCACTCGCCATGGAGAATCATCGCCACCCTATCCACATCCTCTCTGATCTGCCGCCGCCACCTTCGCCTCAGTCAAGCCACCCAGTTTCCATGCCCTCCACTTCGTCGCCGCCTTGTGAAGTGATGAGGCTGCTGGTACCGCTGTTCCCCTCCACTCCCCTCTCTCTCTGTGCCCTGAGCTCATTGGCGCCGCATCCATTCGCACTGTCACCACTACCGCATCCATCTCTCTCTTTCTCTCTCACCACTGACGTGGACTGCTCCTTGAAGAGGCGCAACTTCTTGCGTGCCGAGCCGCCATCGTCCTTGTCGCTGGCATAGGGGCACGGCGCTGTTCACGCCAAGGGCAACGCCGCTCGTCGACCACCGCCCGTATCCATCCGCCGTAGAGAAAGGGAAAAGGGGAGAGAGAAACAGAGGAAGGAGTAGAGTTTGTCATTTACATGTGGGGTCCATAGAGCAAGGAGACTCTGTCATGTAGGTCTCACGCTGACTCATCTGCCACGTCAGCCAAAACCAGGAGCAATACCGTCAAAGGACCTCGTTTGCACTGGTTTTGTAAGTTAGGAAATGCGTTCTATCCGATTTTACGGTTCAACTACGATTTTGTAATTCGATGACAAGATGAGGGATCTTCGGTGTACTTTTTCCAAAAAGTATTTTGTCCGTGGGCTCCTCCTAGTAAGGTTTTGTGTTTGTGATGGTGATTTGGTCACTCCTTGCTAAACGAAATTAGGTCATTTCTTGATCGATAATGTCAAATCGTCAATCAAGTTCAACATTAGAGGCGGCAAGTTTGACGGTGACACACACACACACATATAGGACAAATCTACTATACACCTCCTGTTGACGCCGAATCCGTACCGCCGATAACCGGTCCAGCGTGCGGACACACGAAGGCCTGGGAGATCTGCTTAGCTCCAGTGCAGGTCCTAAAATTGATGAAGCGCGGGCGTGCCAGTCAGTTTGATCCTGCCACTGACAAGATATGCAAAATAACAGAACGAAAGGTCTATCGGATAGGCCGATAGGGCAAAACGTATCGGCCGGTAGGCCGATAGCCAACACAACCGGTCGGCCAATGATGACATGATAATATAGCAATGTGATATAGCATAAACCAATCATATGATAAAATAAATATTGATCTGAAGATTGAAGCACACATCGGCCAGAGGTCCAATGGCATAAATTCTCAATAAGCAAATAAACAATAAATACTCTATTGTCATCAGCCAGATCCAATCTATATGTAAAACTCTTGGGCCGATGCAACGTCCAGATAACTCACCGGCTGAAACCCCGGTGAAACCCTTATTGGCAATCGACAGGCAGGCTAGAGATTACGGTTCTAATCACGACTTAGCGGCACTAAGTATGAAAAGAAACGCAAGATCTAGACAATCAAGCCCTCGACTGATTTTCGGGGTGGTGGATACCTTAGCCAATCTAATCTAGCGAGGCGATTTAGTCGATACCGGCGTAAACCCTAAAACGAATCTCGGCCGATACGACTAAATCGAGACGCCAAACCAGATTGACTAAGATATATGATAGTAAGTGCTTACGTTGACGAGATCAGAATGTCAAAGCCCTAGCCCCAACAACGCAGGCAGCCCTACCGAGACTTACCCCTCGCAGGAAGGGCATGAACTCGTCGAAGAAGACGAAAAGTAAAGGTTGGCGATGCGCCGAAGTTGTATTGATCGTAAGATGATTTTACATCAACCTTGGGCTTACATATTTATACCCATAGACTAACAAAGATCCTAACAGATTACGACTCAGACTTTCCTAAAGATAAAAGGAAACAAATAAAGTCCTTGCCGGACACTAGCACACTTTCCTAATGATAAAACAGAAAACTAACAAACTCTTCCTAATTAAAAGATACAAGCCGCATCCTTCTTAAACTCGGTCTTCTCTGGATAAGATCTTCCCGAATCTAACAAGAATCCGACTGCTGTTGGTGGTTGGTTTAAGATAACCCCCATCGGCCGATATAAGACTCTAGGCCAATACCAACCTTGAGCCGATATAGATCCTGGGCCGATGAGGACTTCGGGGCTTACCAAATTCTGGCGTTAACACCTTCCTTATAGAATAACTATTCTACACCCCCTCCCATCCAACCCAGCCCAACCACCCTATCTCTCTCCCTCCCGCCAAGCCCACCCCACCCCACCTGCCTCCCTCTCCCTCCCCCCTCGCGCACGCACCCTTCCCGCCCCACTCCTCTCCGCCTCTCTTTCCCTCCCGCTTTGCATGCGCCTGCGCTCTCTCTCCCCTCCTCCCGATCTCTCCCTCCTTTCTTTTTTTTTTGGTTTTTCTTGTCCCTCCCCTCCTCCCAATCTCTCCTTCCCTTCTCTTTTTTTTGGTTTTTCTTCTCTCCATTGATCTCTTCCTCCCTTCTTTGTTTTTCTCCCAATCTCTCCCTCCCTTCCTTTCTCCCCTCCTCCCGATCTCTCCCTCCTTTCTTTTTTTTTTGGTTTTTCTTGTCCCTCCCCTCCTCCCAATCTCTCCTTCCCTTCTCTTTTTTTTGGTTTTTCTTCTCTCCATTGATCTCTTCCTCCCTTCTTTGTTTTTCTCCCAATCTCTCCCTCCCTTCTTTTTTTTTGTTTTTCTTCTCTCCATCGATCTCTCCCTCCTTTTCCTTAGTTTTTTCTCTCTACATCTAGCAACCATCGTCCTCTTCCTCCTCTGTTTTTCTCTTGTTTTTTCTCTTTTGTTTTTCTTTTTTGTTTTTCTCTTTCCTAGAAAAATTAAAAATAAATTGATGAATTCAAGACTTGAGCCCATGATCTCATAGTCTATGGAAAGTTTTCTAACCAATTTAACCTATGACACTATTTGTTTTAAGGATTATTGCTTGTTTTTCCCTATGTTTAAACTTTGTGACTGATTCAAATTTTTTTGTTACCACCATAGAACAAATTAGTTATGTTACTATGAAACTCATAACTTGGTACTATGTTTCAGGACTAACACTATCGTGGAAGTATAGTAACACGCAACGTTACTATAAAAATTATATTTCATTGATGCACTTTTGGTGGTAACATCGGGTTAAAAATGGCAGTAACAGAGAACATATGGTGGAAATAATATTGCTATTGTACTACTGCTTGTGCAGAGCTAAATATTTGAAATTCTCAATCTTTAGAGAGCAATATCTCTCACGTCATATATTGTTTTTCTAATCCGTTTGCATCATGATGTTGGTAAAAAAGTGCTTAACGAAACTAGATCCATCATGACTATTTTTTAATGTCTTTACTACAGAAAGCAGTCGTGTTACTACACATTGACCGTTGCGTTACTACGCCATTCTAGTGAGACGAGAACTGAAAAAGAGATAAATCTCAATATTTAGGGAGCAATATCTCTCACATCATATTTTGTTTCTCTAATCCGTTTGCATCATGACATTCGTAAAAAAGTGCTTAACGCAACTAGATCCATCATGACTATTTTTTGACATCGTTACTGCGGAAAGCAGTCGTGTTACTATACATTGACCATCACGTTACTACGCCGTTCCAGCGAGACGAGAACTAAAAACAAGGTGGGCGTGAGGGGGAGGGGAGCCAGTAGGCGGGTTTGACTTGGGTTTGACCGATGGGAGGGGCTTTGACTGGCCTTTGACCGAGGTGGGAGGGGGTTTTGGGCCCTAGAAAGGGAGGGGGGTGTAGAATAGTTATTCTATGAGGGTGAATAGATTTCTTATTTATATATATATATATATATATATATATATATATATATATATATATAACGTATCCTATGCACACAGGTCTTTTTGTGTACACACTATGCACACCAACTAGTAAATTTCACCAGAAAATCAAAAGAATTGTACATATACTTTTAGTAGTATTACATCTATGTGTGAAGTCTCATCTTAAAATTTATTACATATAGGGAGCAGAAAAAAGACAAAATTCTAACATATTTATACTCTCAAAATTGTTAGAATTTTTTATCTTTTTTGTTACGGCTAAAATATAATGAGTTTGAGGTTAAGACTTTACACATAAGTGTAATACTATTGGAAGTTCTTGTATATTTTTTTCTAAATTTTTTGGTGAAATTTGTTAGCTGGTGTGTACGATGTATATACAAGAAGGCTTGTGTGCATAGGATATGTTCTCATATAGATAGATAGATAGATAGATAGATAGATAGATAGATAGATAGATAGAAATACTACCGGACGTGTACCACCCAACCTAAGCAGACAACGCGACACACGGCTCTCCTCCCCCGTTATTACCTCCACCCCTAGAATCCCCAACCTTAGTAATTTTTTCACTCACAAAAACATTGAGATCTTGTCTTATTGGGAAGTGCCAAACAGGAATGTGCTAGTGATTTTTTCACTTATGATCCTGCACCCTTGTACATAGATATGTTAATTAATTTCTCCACTCACCAAGTCAGCGCCTTGAGAAGGTTTGTAGTAATTTTTTTACTCACGACCCTGAAAGGACCTTGATATCGCCTAGAGAGGGGGTGAATTGGCGTTTAAAACTTTTACGAAAATGCGAAAACTAAACTTTTCGGATATTTTTGGATATTTTCAAAAATCTCAGATTTACAAGCAATCTAGCAAGATAAGCAAAAAAAAAGGATAGTGGCACAAGTAAGAAAAATATTGTAGAAACGACAACTAAGCTACTAGCGGCTCCAAATAGCAAAGCTAGATAAGTGAGAGAGATATCACCGGGATTCTTGTAAGATGATGTGTTCTTGAAGTTCAAATCCTTGAGAGGATTCTACTCTCCGTTCATAAGCCCACAATGAGCTGGGTCTTTTCCAACTCTATCCTTGTGAGGTTGCAAAAATGTACTCCTCCTTCCACTAAGGGTATCTCTTCCATTTCGAAGGTGAGATCCGACCTTCACAAACTCCCTCAGCACACCACAAACAAATTAGTGTCTCGAGGTTGACTCCTAGCCATCTAGGTGTCCTCAACCACCAAGAGTAACAAATACAACAAAGATTTCTTAGGGATGAATAAAGTGCTCAACAAATCTTCACGAAGTCAACACTAAGCACTCAAATAAACTCAAATCAACCATTCTCTCACACACACTAAATTTAAGCTTGTAGATCGGTGGAAAGGAAGAAGTGAGAAGGCAAGGCTCAAAATAAATCTCAAATCAACATAAGCCAAGGACACAAGATAAGCAATAAAGCCAGCAGCCCTAGCTTGTGGGTGGAGGGGGTTATTTATAACGACACCCTTAGATCTGCCTATTGGGAGCAAAAATTCTATTTTTTCAGAAATTTCCAAAGTGTTTTCAGAAATATCTGAAAATCATCAAAGAGCAAAAGCAGCTTTCGGAACTTTCTACAGTACCTTTGGAGTTTTTTCGGAGTTTGCTACAGTACTTTTGGGATTTTCCGAACAATGTAAAATTCCAGAATAAGCATAGCAGAAAACTAGGCAAAATAGCATTTTGGAAATTTCCGAAAATATTTTTGAAGAATCACTAATACCGAAATCAACCACTTCAACATGGTTCAAAAAATTCCGAAAAACACTAGTACCGATTTTCTCAAGTTCATTGCACTTTGAAAATTTCCGAAGCACCTTCAGAAAATTCCAAAAAACTCCAGTACACAAATCCAAAAAAGAGAACCACTTCAACAAAGATTTTGAGCACCAAACTCATCCCTAGACATCAAAGTAACATCCTACTTTATAGTATGGCTTTTCTACCAACTCAAGAGCAAATAGAAAAGCTATACTAATACGAATACCTTTACGTCATCTTCTTTCTTTGCCTTGATCAATGCTAATATGAAATTTGGCTTGATGTTCATCAATGAATCACATCCTCTTGATCTTCAACATTTTATCTTGTGCTTCTTCTTCACCAAGGGTTGATCCTCAGCAACTTATGATATCCTATGGCCTTAATCGGCTCGTCGGTATTCGGCCAAGCATTTGATCCTTTACCATTACGTCGGGTCCTTTGGCACCAAGCCTCCGCTTGCCCTTCTCCCATGTATGGTCCATCGCGTAGCCAAGTCTTGTCAATCCTTCACCACATCTTGTCATCTTCCGTCACTTGTAACTTTGCATCACAATGAAACCACAATGCATTACATCTTCTTCTTCCTTGTCTTCATCGGCTCTTCATCAGACTAATCACTTGCTTATATACTCAATAAGCGCATTAGTCACTTAATCGTTTGTCATCAATTAACCAAAACCCACTAGGGGTATGCATTAGTCACTTAATCGTTTGTCATCAATTAACCAAAACCCACTAGGGGTATAGATGCTCTTTCAGACCCTACTACCACCACACCCAACCTTTGTAATTTTTTCACTCATGGGCTAAAACACTGAGCTTATAGGGTGATTTTGTCTCAAAGTAACTTCATGTTGAAATAATAATTGCATCGAAGTTTTGTGAAAGTAAAAGATAAATGTATTGAGAGTAGATAAAGTGAAAAATAATTGCATTGGAATTTTAATAAAGTAGAGGTATTCTAGTCTCTTTGATGTTCTATTGGCGTGTGTGTGGGATGTGTGAAAAATAAAATTATTTTGGGATATAGGGAGTAAGTAATATTTTCACTAAGCTTGCTAATTAACCGCTAATCAAATTAACAATCAATATTAACACCACGATAGTTAATCTACCCTCCACATGTACAAGTCATCATTTATCAAAATAAAATGAGTTCGGTTGATGCTGACAAAATAACACCATAATACGTCCAGTAATTTTTTAACTCTGAACATATTTGTGTTTGGATGGTGCTGGGATGATCACATTCAATAGTAAGTAATTAAATTACTCGTCACCTTCCACATACTCTCAGTAATTTTTTCACTGCATAAATGTATGGGTCAAGTCGGGAGAGGTTCAAAGAAATCTTCCTCCTCATTGAGTAACTTTTTAACTACTATATAGGTGGGAGGGTGCGCGGGGGGGTAGCGGGTATTGCTGTGAGTCGCGTCATTGCCATGCATAGCACGTAGCACTCTCTCTAGCGTTACCCTATATGTATGTATATATACATATACATACATACATACATACATATATATATATATATATATATATATATATATATATATATATATATATATATATATAATCTTAACTACTTAAAAAACGCAACTTTCCAATCGTCCTTTTTCGCCTTCATCCATCGCCGACCCGCTTTCTTCCATCGAGCATGTCACATGCGCGTGCAATCGATCGTGCTGCGATCCTTCTTCAATCTCTTTCCTCATAGAAAAAAAAAGCTTCCGCACTGTTGATGAAAAATTTGTGCCCGACCGATGCCAGATCTATGTTAACGGAACTATGTCGACAAACACAAGGGGGTAGCGGGTATTGCTGTGAGTCACGTCATTGCCATGCATAGCACGTAGCACTCTCTCTAGCGTTACCCTATATGTATGTATATATACATATACATACATACATACATACATATACATATATATATATATATATATATATATATATATATATATATATATAAAATCTTAACTACTTAAAAAAACGCAACTTTCCAATCGTCCTTTTTCGCCTTCATCCATCGCCGACCCGCTTTCTTCCATCGAGCATGTCACATGCGCGTGCAATCGATCGTGCTGCGATCCTTCTTCAATCTCTTTCCTCATAGAAAAAAAAAAGCTTCCGCACTGTTGATGAAAAATTTGTGCCCGACCGATGCCAGATCTATGTTAACGGAACTATGTCGACAAACACAATGGCTTGAGAGATCCGCTTAGCTTCAGTACAGGTCCTAAAATATTAATGAGATGCGAGCGTGCCAGTCATTTGATCCTACAACTAACAAGATAGATAAATTCATTGATGATCAAAGAGTCGATCGATCAATAAGCCGAGATAATAAACCAATCGGCCGATATAAATGTGACAAAGTAGATATCCAATGAACCAGTCAGCCAATATACATATAATGAAGCAAATATCCAATAAACCAATCAGCCGATATTGATATAGAATATTAGATGTAGGCTCGATGGTTAAAACATATATCGGCTCGAAGTCTGATGTTATTAAATCCAAATAATTAAGTAATCAATGAAACCTTTACTATAATCGGCTAAAACCAACTTGTATATAATCCTTATAAACCGATACAACATTTAGATAACTCATCGGCTGAAACTTCGATGAAACAGTGATTGATGCCTACTGATTTAAATAAATCTAACTTATAACCACAACCTCATAGGTCGAAGCCAATCGATCTAGCATAAGGTTGATAATTGTCTGATAGATTTAAGCAAGCAGATATGACACCGATCAAAGTGGTCATGCATTAAATTTAACTAAGACAGTAAAACCATCAGATAGGATCAGCAAACACTCCAACGAAACATTACCATGAACCTATCGGCTTAATAAGATTTAGATTATGAACAATAATCTAGTAGGTCGAAGCTAACCGATCCAACATGATATTATATATAATAATCTAATACTCAATGAGCCAATAAATCTATCTAATGTGATGGATATAACGAATCTATCTAAAACAATATTGTGATTATAAAGATATATTGACTAAGCCAGAAGATCAGACCTAACCGAGACAGCCCCAACTAAACTGATGCGTCTCTAAACACAATACAATTAAAGATAGAAACAAGATATCAAATAGGCAAAGGTACCGATTGAACCAGAGCAATCCAAGAGATCGAAGTGATGCAGCCTTGAACAATACCAATATAGCCGATATAATTGCCAGGGCCGACGGAACTTAGGGCTTACCCCTTCGCCGAAGATTGAAGCCGATGTAGCCCCGCGTCAGGTGCCAAGTTCCACCGTTAGTAAAACCTCAGAAAAGAGGGTGGCGATGCACCGAGAGTAGTTGTATTGATTGAGAGATAAGTTACGGGGACCCCGGGTGTACATATTTATACCCATAGGCTGATATAATTCCTTATCGGACATGACACAAACTTTTCTAACGATAAAAGAAAAAACATAAGTCCTGATCAGACACAAAACAAAACTTCCTAAAAATAAATCCTACCTAATTAATAGAGAAATTAAGCTGTCATGCCGTGGTCTTCACGATTTCTTCTTGAACTCGGTCTCTTCTCGATAAGCTTTATGTCGGCTGATTGTGTTCTTTCCTTAACAGAACCCACTAAAGAATCTTACCAAATTTTGACGTTAACACGCACGTATAAAGATTAGAGTACTGATCGGTCTGGGCTAAAATTCAATAATTGCACCAGGACAATTGTTGCATATAGGTGATGTGAGGGGCGAGCAGCCGAGCAACAATCAACGGGTCTATCGGGGTGAGCTAGCGGTGCCGATCGTCACGGGTCCAACGGGCATGCGATTACAATCATTGCATCCACACACAACACCCATCGTGACGAAGAGATCGACAGTGGCGACCTTGGTGCTGGACTGCTGGCCTGGCCCTCACAGCCTGCCCTGTGCACCTTAATGCGAGGCCGCATAAAATTGAGATCCAAATCCCAGAGAAAAATCACATTATTTGGTTGCTACTGTGCTGACTACTCTAGCTAACTCGTTGCCACTGTGACCGGCCGACCGGCTTGCCATGTCGACGAGAGCTTCCGTCGAGCTTGACTTTCTCGACCTCTACGCCTCCGCCACCGACAACACCGATGACCGCCATGGCCAAGCTAGGCTTCCTCCTCCTCCATCCAAGGTATATATGACTGTCTTCACAATCTCTATCGATCTCACCAGCTTTATTTCTATTCGATATACGTGGGTGGTTGATTGATGGTATGTTTGCTTGTGTTGCGTGAAGGGATGAAGACGAGCGCAACAATGAGGATAGGCCCCAACCTGCTTCGTTGCATAATCGCGAGCCCTTCGCCGCTCCGATGATGCTCGCTAATCGCTATAGCGTGTTAAGTTAATCACATTAATTATTAGCCTATGAGGAGCTCATCCGTGATTAAATTAGTTGTGGTGGCCGCCCCGGGCCTCTTTCCTATCAATTGAGACCCAAATGCCAGAGAAAAATCTCCCATCAAAGAGAAGCAAAGCGAAGGCATACGTATTGAATAGTTGTTTCAAGGTATGCAAGTTTTCGGCCATCGCTGGCTGCATGTGCATGCGCTATTAAAACGCCACGCCATGGAGGTCAGCTAGCAATAGCTGAACAGCTAGCTCCAGTGTTCAAGGTTCAGCCAAGTTGGAAAAATCACCGGGTGTGTTGTTCGATAGATGGTGGCTCGGGGAATAGGCAGGTCATGCATGCAACAAGCCGGGCAACCGTTCTTGGCGCTACTGCGGTGCTGGTCAATTGGTTATGGGGCTCTCCGAGGCGGCCACGTACACCGTGGGCGACGACGACGGATGGAGGTTGTATGGCGAGGGCTGGGCCAAGGGCAAGAACTTTCTCACTGGTGACGAGCTCGGTAATATAATGGCCACGCGCGCTCTGCATATCTGTTCTACTCTGATCCATAGCTAGCTGCGTGTATAGAAATCAGAGGAGGAAGCGTAACCCTTTGTCTCTGGCCACATGCATGTTTATGTAAGGCTGGAATAGCCCCTGCCGTGGCTATACATCTGGGAGATAAAGTTTGTTACAAGAGATAATTCTATCCTTAACTGATTACATATGATAACAAACTATATCTAACAAACTAGCTTGATCTTCTAACAGCGTGCTGGTCAATCAGTATTGATTAATTTTATGTGTGCATGTGGCGTTGCGGGTTGTGGCCTGCACTATCTTGTAGAGTTTAATTACAAAGCGGCGGTGCATGACCTGGCAGCTGACTTGGCAGCGTACCGGAGCTGCATGGTGCCAAAGGGCATCAACTGGAAGATGTGGAGTGACAAGGTGACGCTCCTCCGGGAGGGCACGCACTACTTCATCTGTATCGAGCCGGAACATTGCAGGACCAGTATGAAGCTCACCGTCAGTGCCATCTAGCCAGTGAGTTTGAAGTAGATGGCTAGCGCGCCTATATGTTGCTGGCTCGCAAAAGAAAGTGACCAGTTTGATATTATGGAATCGGCCTCAAAGCTGAAAATGAAACAAGATCATCTATCTATCTATCTATTTATCTATTATATTATTAAAATAGCCTTGAAAGAAAACACAATGTTCGCTGTGAAGACTAAAAATTCCCGCATTAATCGAAGAAAAGATGAAATATTTTGACCGTTGGATCATGATGGACATAGATTATAACGGTGGAGATTAATCGAATATAAATAAATATTAGAGTTGTAAGGATAATACAATCCTGATGAATTCTATCTTGCTATAAAGTTACAACTTACTCAATTCTAAATCTTAACATGCAAAGATATCATATCATCATCCCACATGATTCACATGATATTTCAATATATCTCTCTATCATTTTTATAATATCCTATATATATAGAGAGAGAGTGTATTCATTCTCATTTAGTTAATGTTATATCTCTCTTCTCTTATTAAGTCATATCACATAAATTATTTTTAGCCCTTAGATGATTAATATATGGTCCAAATTATCTTTTTCTTTTTTCTTCTCTCATTAAATCATATCACCTCAATTGTTTTTAGCCCTTAGATGATTAATCTATGTTCCAAATTATCTCCATCATTTTTTTTATAAAGCCACATCACCTTACTTTTATATTTGAATCATCATTCAATATATTATTTAAATTATCATAAATCACATCAATTTATGTAAACTTATGTCGTCTAGTTATCTTATACATTATTTCTATTTATTATTATCATATTAAACTCTCGCAGCAACGCACGGGGTTTTATCTAGTATAAGAAAAGAATAGGTCAAGATATATTACGGACCCAAATTTTACATTAGCTGATTAGGAAACGGATTACGGGCTCAAATTTTACCAAAGCTGATTAGAAAACAGAGTATTGTAGAAAATCGTAAAGGACTACATGTCAAATTCTTGAGTTGTTGCCTGCTATTGGTCTCCAACCTTTATAAAACATGCGTTGCTAGGCAGTTAGCACTATGCCCATGCCACAGTGCTCGTGTGCATAGGGCAAGGGCGCGGCAGCATGACAGCAGGAAAAAAGATGATCGGCCAGCTCACAACAAAACAGATAGTTGTGGTAGCACGCACGCAGAAAGACAAGTGAGTATATATCTTATAATGAATTTTTTTTATTAAGCACACATTTATCAAATTTATTTTTTGTTTTAGTTGAAGAAAGAAAACCGGTTCGAAGTAAACTGAAAAATCACTAAAATTCAAAATAAAAATATAATAAAAAATATTTTTGGACGTTAGAAATTTCATATTAATCGAAGAAAAAACAAGAGTTTAAGTACGAATATAATTTAGAATTGACTTAAATTTGGAATAAAACGAAAAATATTGAAAGAAGAACCCATCTAGAACATAACACTGGATTAATTAAAATTTAATATTAAAATAAAATAAATTCCTAAATTTAAAAAGAAAAAATAAGTTAAAATAGGAATACAAACTAAAATCCAGAATTAAAAATAATGTATATATTAAAAAATCTAGATTACAACACATGATTATCTTAGCGGTCTAAACATAGGCAAGCAAACAAAGCATACGAGATAAAGAAATTAAAGCTGATGATAAGACCACGTCTCAACCTTGACGGGAAAAGGCCTTGAGGTAACCGAGTAGCAAATACAAGACAGAACTTACCAAGTACCAAAACAAAAATATTCAACACATATGTAAATATCTTCAAGTGATGAGGACGAGGAGGGGCTAAAAGGCGAGCCAAAACGGCAGCAGAGGAGTAGATCTTTGGTGCTAGCGAGACTTCTAAAAACTACAAAACAGCACTCATTGATAATAAAATTAGATTTTTAACGTCCCAATAATAACAAAGAGGAGGGGGAGCAGGCGGGTGAGCGAACGGGCAGGAAAGGAGTAGGGTTACATGGGTGGCGAGCGAGCAAGCGAAGGGATGACACATGAGTAGGACGAAGGTGACAGGTAGACTTTTGAAACCAAAAAAATAGATTTTGTAGATCCTAACATGACAAATCAACTATTTAATAAATTTTAAAGATAACAATATGTAGAAAAATTATTAAAAAATCACATAAGTAAATATGTATACTGCAGAAGAAGAAAGCTGTGAGGTTTACCCGAAAGCTCCGAACACCTAAACCGACATGGGCTATTATTCCGTCTTGTCGTCTAATGGCTTTATGTCCAGCTAATTCGTTCACCTATCGAAAGCAAAGGTTCCCTAGCTCCTTCAATTTTCAAACAACGTGGTATAAAAAAGAATCAAAAGACGAGATAGAGATATATAACGAGAGGCATGCACATTTTCAAGGCAGAAACCAACAGGCATTGACTTGTTGAGTTGCATACTGACTTGGTAACTGTATATCGAGACTTTCCTTCGAGTCCGGTTTCTCTCTGATCAGGCGCTGTGAAACTGGTCAGGTTTAATTTCCTCCGTATTGTCGAGACATTTTATGTTTTGAACTGGGTGTGACAGTGGTTTTATGGTTTAAAAAACCCTTCAGTGATAATTAACCACCAATTTTCGTATATATATAAAGTCAAACTGTTTACGGAATCAAACTATATTATTACATATATATATGATATTTTTGCCTGTTCGTGAAAAAGATTACTGAAATCATTTAGGAGTGTTAGTTGGGCTGTTTTCCAGCGTACACAGTGCGCACGAAAAACGAAATAGTCCATTAGCACATGATTAATTAAGTATTAGCTAATTTTTTTAAAAAATAGATTAATTTGATTTTTTTAAAACAACTTTTGTATAGAAACTTTTTGCAAAAAAATACACCATTTAGTAATTTGAAAAGCGTGCGCGTGAAAAAAAAATACTGTACGTGCTGGGAACTCGGCCTCCCGAACTCATCCTAATAGGTCCCGTTCGGTACTACTACAAACCAGATAAAAGATAAAAATATTCGTGGCACGCTTTTTAAACTGTTAAAAGATGTATTTTGTGCAAAAATTTTCTATATGAAAGTTGTTCTAAAATATCAGATAAATTCATTTTTCAAGTTTGTAATAATAAAAACTTAATTAATTACACGTTAATGTCACCTCATTTTACGTAAAATACTTAATCTTCATCTCTATTTTATTTTCAGGACTTTCAAACAACACCTTAGTAGTGTATTATATGGTGTAGATTTTGATCAATTGTCGACTTTACTTGATATTTTCACACTCGACACTTGGTCAGTTAAAGGGGTATCAATTGATGAAACTTAGTCAATTGTTTGCTCACCTCTTCTATCTTCTTATCCAATGACACGTAAATCTCCCGCGACTTCTTTAAAAGAAATTCACAATGACATATCCTCTCGCATTTAAATTTTTTTTTGCAGTGATATTTTAATTTCATCCAGTGGTTCATGCATGCATTAGCACGGCATCGGATAATCCATTGGTCCACTTGGTCAAGCACTGGACTGATGGCTATGTACAAATCGGTAGTTCAACTGTAGCTTTAGCAAATCCGAGTATGCAATAAAACTAACTATACGTTGACTTAGACGATATATCTCAGCATCTTTATCTCCAACATCAAATGTACTACTAGTATAGCAGGATGGAATGGGTACCCTACCCCATTAATTTCTGAGATAAACGCCTCTCACCGAAATTTTTGACCCGTTAGTGTGCATGCACCTGCCCATTTTTCGTTCGATCAGTCCTCTTTATTTTACTTCCCAATGCGCTGTTTGAAATATGCCAAATTTTCCATGTTCCTGCAAGAATTTTTTAGTTTTTTCTAAAAAAATATTGTGTTCTAAATAGAACCAACTTACACCTCTATATTACTGCCTACACA
Organism: Oryza officinalis; assembly: GCA_008326285.1. Lineage (NCBI taxonomy): Eukaryota > Viridiplantae > Streptophyta > Magnoliopsida > Poales > Poaceae > Oryza > Oryza officinalis. Next base: position 12,556,694 of record BDMV01000001.1, on the reverse strand, counting down.
CTATTCATGCATACATGGTTGTCCATTATTACTCTGGATAGTTGGATTGTCACTGCTCACCAGTCACCATTGCATGCCATATATCTGATACTGTCTCTCTATTCATGACCAGCCACCAGCGAAAAGTTTCAACCAATCAGATAGCTAATAGCTTTCAGATAACTATGAGCAGTAACCACAAGTTTAATATGTCGAATGAAGTGGATTGACTAGGACATTGAAGTATTGCACTCGAGCTCCGGATCAATCGCGCAGTAGTATCTATAAAATTGGCCCCAAAATCAATATATGTGTAACCGAACACGAAAGAACGTCGATATTGAAGATTCAAATGTGATGACAACATCGATACACGATATTTATTAACGAGATTTAACCAATACCTACATCCAAAAACTAGTTATAGACGCTCCTTTAGTATCAAGATATCCATGATAATCGACCTGATAGGCCATTGGCTAGTCGCCTCTCGCCTATTTTATTGTCGTCATGCGATTATAATAGGTGTGTTTTTTTATTTAAGACAAACCTTAGAATAGGGTCCGATTCAAACTCTATCTTAACATCTACTACATCTCTAAGTTCTAAGCTGTTATTAACACAAATTCTAACTAACACTTCCAAATGGTACCTTGAAGACTTCATAAGCTACTTGACTGAATTGTTCAACATATTTGGCTAGCCTTTTAAGATTTGAACTTTTCTTAAAGAGAAGATAATATATGCATATTGAGCGCTCTCTCTCTCACACTCTATATATATATATGTATGTATGTATGTATGTATGTTATAATAAGTACTGAGAATTAAATGTGAGAGGGACACACACGACCAGGGTATGTTCTAAAGTGCTGATAGATGATGTATTATGAACGAGACTAAGTTTATGACAACTATTCATTAAATTTTAGAAAGTTTATAAGTCATTTTTTTCTAAAAAATAATTACGAAACGCTGATTAAGAATGTTTCCGGAGAAATCGTGCAGTTTGGAAGCTTGGAAACGTGCCTACGATAATCCATAATCCATATCAGGAAAAGAACTAAAAATCAATACGTCTTTTTTTTAGAACTAAAATCAATTCATCTTCCACCCATCTATGTTATGTACTGTCTGCTATATTAATACTAGCTGCATGAAGTTCAATGCGAGTATCATCTCATATCTCTGAAAGAAAAAAATAGTAATCCACCCAGTCAAATATATTTGATGATTGGGAGGAAGTAATAGTTTTACACATAAAAATATGCATCTATATGGATGTATCTATCGTCCCACATGGACATAGATGAACACATATACACAAGAGCGTAGCTAGCTCATCAAATGAATCATACGCAAGCGACCGGTTTGTCGCAAGCCAAAGACCCGCACTCGAGCGCGCATCATCGCGTTGACGCCGTGGGAAAAAGAGAGACTTCTGCGTTGCGGTGGCGTGGCCCAGCGATGAGTGTCGCCATTGGCCCATCGGCAGCTAGCTCCAGCTAGCGTCGCCGTCGCAGTCGTCGTCGTCGCCGTCGTCGCGCGAGACCAACGAAACCCCACCGATCGTGGTCGTCGTCATCCTCGGGGCCGGCCGGCGCGCCACCGCTCCATTGGCAGTGCAACGCGAGATCGATCGAGACGGCCGCCTACAACTTAACGCGACGTACGCGGCGGCGGGGCCCGCGCGCTGGCTGGCTCTCGTGATCGACGTGGCACAATTTGCGTGCGGGTGACACCGTGCGCGCGCACACGATCGAGAGACCGCCTAGTCAACAGGCGCCGTGTCGTCTCCTGCCGCCTTTATCTCTCTCGTCGCCGTCGTCGCTCGCCGCCTAGTCCACGGGCTTTCCATCTTGCTACAATAAGCTTTCTATACTTTATACAGCGACGACCTAACCGATCGATCCATACCGGTGTCGTCATGCATGAGATGTATGGAGTATGTATGTATGCGATTCGGAATATTCAGTATTCTGTATTCTCGTTCGCCCAATTAAAGGCTACTCCGGATTATCCGTCCACTATTGGTCACCCAACAATCAGAAGTGTTCACGTCTCATCACTCACTCCAAATCACTCAGACTGTGTTTAGTTTTGTATCGACTTCAACGCCAAACTACAACTTACTTGTTTTTCAAACTGCTAATAATCGATGTGCTTTGTGTAAAACTAAATGGCTAATAATCGATGTGCTTTGTGTAAAACTTTTCTATATTGAAGTTTTTTTTATAAAAAATCAAATAAATCCATCTTTCAAATTTGTAATCACTAATACTTAATTAATCATACACTAATAAATCACTTCGCTTTGCGTGCTGTGTTACTCCCTCCATCCCAAAATAAATTTATTTTTCATTCACCCCGTACATACCAATAAAAAAACTATAATACTCTCACTTTATTAAATTCCAATGTGATTATTCTTCTCTTTATTTACTCTCAATGCATTCAAATTATATTTTTCACAAACTCCGATACAATCATTGTTCAAAATAAACTTATTTTGAAACAAATATGAGGAGTTAGAAATAAATCTATTCTAAGACCAAAAAAAAAGTATTCTGATATGGATTTTCAAACGAGCCCTTACTCCTTTAAATGACTCTGGAGATGGTGAATGACGACTACCACCTGCAGTCTGTTGACACGGACCATTAAACAGCTATATGAATGACTGGTCTAAAGCGTTATACTATATTAAAACAAAAATAAATAGTGTTCTATACAAAGCATTTAAATTTTGGGAACTCTTGGATTAATATTTGAAATAGTAATTATGTGATTCTTTCTTTTTTTTCTCTTAGACTTTTGGATGGAGGGAGTAGTAACTAAACAAGTAAGGAATTATCAAGTCACATCAAACTAAACGGAGAACAAAATTTGGTTTATGTCATCAAAATTTGGCTCGGTAATTTACATATGTGTAATAAAAGAAACAAGTTACAAGCTGTATAGCACGAAGTGTATTATTCATTGGTCTTATTGCCAACAGATGAAACACTCATGGTGATAACTACAGAAATCCGTTGGTGACTGAAAAATTTTGAATCTGCTTGGCGGCCAAGCAGGCGATCGCACCACGCCGGTGGCCACTCCGGCCCCGGCGGCCACATCCTCACGTGCTGACGGCCAGTCCAGCCCTGCGCCCATCCTTCCTCGGTTGTTTGCCCGCCTGACAAACAACATGCCGCCCACAGCCACATCCCCTGCCAGCGGCGCAAGCACCGGTGCCCCAGTCGCCGCTGCCCATGATTCTACGGAGGCTTCTCTCTCTCGCGTCGTCTTTCGCACCCTCCTGGCCACCACCCTCGCCATCACTGCCATCAGTCGGGCACCCCCGTTGCGCTTTCTGGCGCGACTCCCTGCCGCCGCCGTCGTCGCCAAGGCCAATGGCTCGTCCTTCACCAGGAGGGATCTCCCACGTCTCGGCAACTCCAGATCCGCTGCAAACCTCCTTGCCGCAGCGCGCACGCACCTTCAAAGAGGCAGTGACAGCCAGAAGACCCACGTTTTTCAAATCCAACATGCGCCAGCTACCACCTCGCCAAGAATTCAAGACGACTTTTACTCCACCCAAGCGGCTGGCAACCAGAGCTCCTCCTCACGCATCGCCTCGGCGCGTCAACTACCCCTCGGTCTACAGGCCTAGGCCGGAGAGGGGGATGGAGCAACGTCACGTCCAAGGTACGACCACACCGAACGAATTCACTTCGCTTGAGCCGGGCTAGCAGCAAGTGAGGGTGCGCCATTGGTGGCAACGGGTGTTTCATTCAAGCAACTCTCACCAACCGGCTTCAAGCCAAAGTAACATGGCTCCAGTCCGGCCTCCTCCTCCTTGCCATTGCATATTCACCCCCCACGAATCCAGTGCTCTGCGCCTCTTTCAACAAGCAACGAGCGGGAAATGTTTTGTCTGCCTCGCACGTGACCACCACGCAGCACACTGTCGTGACCCAATCCGGAGCTTCCTTTGCCGCAGGTCGGGGCACAGAGCAAGACCCTGCCCCTCATTACGCCATCCTCTCGGCCAGCTCCACCCTGGCTCCCGCAACCCCAAGTCCCACCACAGAGAAGCACCTCCTTGAAGGCCACCCCTGCGAAGCACCAAACCACGCACCACTCCGGAGGAGTCACTCATACCATCGCCGCTGCTACTGCCGCCGCCGCCGCGCTCCGTGTCATCGCCAATGGCGCCGCTGGGTGATCCGTCGACCAAGCCGGAAGAAGAGGAGTGCTTCATCCCTACTTCACACGCCACTGAGGTGGAGCTCAGGGAATGGGAGTCCACGGCTGTTGTCACCTGGGCGGCCAAAGCGCCAGCTTCGACCATGCCAAAGGATGTCGAGGCGGCTTTCAAGGAAGAGCTCCGCCTGAGGGAGGGCGAGGTGGTCGTCTCCCGACACCACTCTGAAGCTTTCCTGATAAAATTAGAGCACTAGCGCCACTGCGTCAAAGTGCTCAGAAAGGCTTTGTCAAGCGCCGCGGCATCGAGCTACACTTCGTCAAATGGTGCAGCCTCAAGAGCGCTCTCGGCATCGCCTTGATGTTCCGCGTGTGCCTCTACCTCGACGGCATTCCGCGACATGCCTGGGAAGCCGACATCGTCGAGCGTATCATGGCGCACACCTGTGCGCTGGAGAGCATTGACACAAGCCTGATAGATTCGCCAGACATGTGTTGGATTAGCATCTGGGCATGGACTGGCAACCCAAGCTCCATCCCCAAGCGCGTTTGGCTAATCTTCACTAGCAGCACGCGCGGGAAGAAGCTCGACACTGTGATAGTGTTGAAAAGGCCACTGGAGCGCTGACAGCACGGTGTGAAATACTATGTGTATGTGCATTAGGAGGAAATTCATAATTACACCTCGGTCACAGTTACACTTGATGACAATGCGACTATCGCCCCAGCAAAGCGTCGGCTCCACCCTTGGCATCTCGGCGTGGCGGATGGCAAGGCGGTGCCAGAGCGTGTGTTCACCGAGTTTCCCCACCACCCACCACCTTCTCACTTCTATCATTTTCGCTCAAGCCACAACATGCAGGGCCGAACGAATGACGGTCGTGGTAGCCGCGCCAAGGAGGATCGCCATGATAGCAATCATCGGGGCTGGGGCAAGGAGGTGCACGGGGACGAACGGCGCGACCGCGACAACGAGGCTCGCCGCGATCGACGAAGGCAGTACCACGACGACCACCCCGACTACGATTGGGGTCAATCCTGGCGCTGTCGCGATGATGACGACGACAACGACAAACGTGATGGCAGGATGGGCCGGGGTCAGGAGACCTGGCGCGGCAGCGATGCTGCTAAACCGGTTGGCCTCAACGGTCAGCGGGAAAGGAAGCGATTTCCAAGGCGCCACGACTAGGGCAAAGGCAGCAGTCGTGGCGTCTGGCGCCAGGACGGCTCCGACGACACACCGCATGATGTGACGCCTGCGGCGCCAGTACCGCCGGCATCACCAGCAAACCGAATATCGCAATAGGTAGCAAAACTTCAATTGCACTTCGCTTTACAAGCACTGAAATGCAGGCCACCACACAGAACCTCCTGAACATGCATGGGCAGTCGTCGCCGCCGAAAGGGGTCAATGGCACGGTATTGACCCTGCACACTGCTGCCTTCCTCGTCAAAGCGGACTCGCTGGATAGAGCCTTGCAGCTCGACTTGCTGCCATTCGCGCCTGCGAGCGCCTCAGTCAAGGATGGCGCGGGGAGGAAAGCTTGGTCCGCGGGACTGCCGACGGGCTTTGACGATGTCCCAGTCCGCCAGGTGTTTGACCGCCTTTTTATCCTAGCGGGGAGGAAAGGGGTTGCATCAGGGAGATCCACTATCCCCTCTCCTTTTTATCCTAGCAATGGACCCTCTACAACGTCTGCTAGACAAAGCCACTGAGATAGGGGCGATTAGCAAGCTACGAGGCAGAGCCGTACACTTCCGCACGTCCATGTATGCCGACGACGCGGCCGTCTTCATAAATCCAGACAAAGGGGATGTAAGGGCCTTCTCCGAGCTACTTCGCCGTTTCGGCCAAGCAACGGACTTATGCACAAACCTGTAAAAGTCGCATGTGGCACCGATCAGATGCAACAACTTAGACCTCAACGACATCTTGGATGGCATGCCAGCTACTAGAACCGCATTCCCAATGAAGTACCTGGGACTCCCCTTGTCCACCGGAAGGCTACGAAGAAGCGACCTCCAGCCGCTCTAGAACAAATCAATGAGCCACATAGTTGGATGGCGGGGAAAACATGTAGGGCTGGCGGGAAGATCTACCTAGTGAAGTCTGTACTCACGTCCCAACCCATCTTCCTCCTGACAGGCCTAAAAACATCTAAGGAATCCCTCGAGGTGTTGGACAAGCAGAGAAGAAAGTTCCTATGGGCGGGGTACGAAGCCCTAACAGGGGGGAAGTGTAAGGTCAACTGGACGCGGACTTGTCTCCCTACTGCCTCAGGCGAGCTCGACATCCTGAATCTTGAGAAATTCGCAAGAGCCCTGTGGCTCCGATGGCTTTGGCACGAGTGGAAGTCACCTGAAAAGGCGTGGGTGGAGTCCAAAACGCCATGCAACGACACCGACAAACTTTTGTTTGCAGCTGCAACAACAATAACAATCGGCGACGGAGCGAAAGCTAATTTCTGGGACTCCGCTTGGCTGCAGGGGAGAAGGCTGAAGGATATAGCCCCGCTAGTATACGCAGCCTCAAGGAAAAAGAGCACGACACTTCAACAAGCTGCCTCTTTCGATCGATGGCTACTCGACCTTAACCTACCAACCGACGCAGGGTGGACAACGGAGTTGATTGACCAACTTGTCACCGTTTGGAGCTCTGTTCGGAATACACACCTCACGGAGCAAGAGAAGGACCAAATCACTTGGAAACTAAGCAATCACGGTGAGTACACGGTAGTGTCGGCCTAAGTGCACAACTCCTAGGCACAACAACGTCTAATTTCAATGCCCTCATCTGGAAGCTGGGCACCGCGCAAGTGCAAAACCTTCACCTGGCTGGTTATTCAAGACAGAGTATGGACTTCAGACAGACTAGCAACAAGAGGCTGGCCAAACGGCTCCATATGCCCACTATATCGCCAGACCCAAGAGACGGTTTTTCACCTTCTAGCAGAGTGCAGATACACAAGGATAATCTGGACCACATTGGCACATTGGACGTCATGCGACCAACTAACCCCTACCTTGTGGCAACCATCCTCAATAATGTAGGAGTGGTGGGAGGCCATCGCAAATACAAGAGAAGCGCCAAAGAAGGTAGTACGCTCGCTAACACTGCTAGTGGCCTGGGAGATATGGAACGAAAGAAATCGAAGAACTTTCCAGCAAAAGAAACTCTCAGCGCCCAACCTACACTCCAAGATTAAGGAGTAAGCAAAGACGTAGGCCTTGGCAGGTGCGAGAAAGCTCGCCGCCTAGTTATCCCAGTAAATAGTTCTGGCCCATGGCCTAACACATGTAATTAATTTCGTGTTTGCATAGTTTTCTCCTGAACTATTCAATGGAATTGGCGGCTCGCCATTCGTTCAAAATTATTGCCAACAGATGAGACCAACCGGCAACTTTGTGCTAGACAGGGATGACGACTAAAATGTGACTTCCGACTTGCCTTGTCGGCAGCATCCTCGAGTTTGGTCGATGTTCTGTGCCGGATAAATGTTCCTTTCTGCCAAGGAAAAAATGAACCAAGACACATCTCAGGTTCAGTCCGGTAGAGAGTTGCTAGAGCTGACAGTTCTGGCATATGGCCGGCTACTTGCCTTCACATGTCATTTTCCGATTGGTCGAAAGGTAGAAAACATACCAACGCATTTTTAAACTTTGAAGAAAAAAGCGATAAATATAGTTTGAAGAAATTCCACCAAAAATAAATGCCATAAGCCCATAACCTAACAAAGGTTGAGGACTTGAGGTATCCGCATGATGTGTTCAAACCATTTTATCTTTTTATTAATTAGCTTGATTTTACAGTCCTTACTTCTTACTTTATTAATATATCTCTACAGTAAGTAGGTAATTAGAGGTTTACAAAGTTTTCACTAACTGGTTGAATGCACGTACGTAACTATGGAATTAAAAAAAGAGAGAAAATCACATTATGTGATAGAGAGGCCTGAGAAAAAAAGTAATCGTTGATGTACAATCAATTCTCATATCCGTTAAATGAATTATATTGTGTCTATTGAGCATATTATTACAATGAATTATCGTTTTGATTATACATAAATTAAATATTTTAAAAAATAAACTTAATAAATAGTTTAAAACAAATTATCTAAGCAAAACAATAAAAGAGAATTCCTTCAGAAATCATATTTTCCAAACTGTAGAGTAAATAATTCATTTCAATAGTTCGATAAATAGTCTGCCCATATGTCTTATATAGGTTAACCAACTTTTGAAAATTATGGGATTCGCACAACATTTTCTCCCTAGGAAACGTTGCACCTATCAAATTTGAGGGAGATGGGGATGGGGCGGTGGCAGGCCACCATCTTTTGGAAAGGTAAAACTAAAATAGAAACTAGTTATATTGATGACACCATATTTTTTAAAAAATAATTAATATATTTACACTATAAATTATCTACATTTACATCGTAATTACACTATAAATTTTATTAATAATTACACAGTAAATTTTCTAATACTATGTATATAAGAGAGTTAGCAACTTTTGTTTTAAAAGGATAATGCTATGAGTTTCTGTTAAAACAACAATAAAACGATAAAGAATCATACCCACCAGCATTGTATTTTTCACTGCCAACTTTTATTCTAGCAAAATATGTTAGAAATCTCATGGAAAAAATGATCATTATCACGTCAATAAATCCTAGCATTATTATTGTGCATATTAGCCTCAAATTCGATAAGTACTTGATCGTTCTATAGCGCAACAGTTGATGTAAGGGCAAGGTGAAAGTCAGATTACGCTGCTGAGATCACCTACATGATGATGATGATATGCATTTCTTGATTAACATTTCATCAAGTGAAAGGTAGTACTATATAGCTAGCTATGTGTAAATATTTCCTAATCAGTCTGTTGAGAACACGCGAAAGCTAGCTAATAGCCTAGTACAATGAAAATCATATACCGGCAACTGCAAATCGCCTGCATTTCACCGTGGTTCGTTGGGGCCGGTGATTCAGACCCGATAAGCTAACAATAGACGATCGACGAAAGCGCTTATATACTCCGTACCTGAAAACTTCTCCACGCTGTTTGACAACTCGCGTGCAATTTCCGTTCTACATCTGAAACCCCCCCTCGCCAGGCGTAGACTTCACCTGGAAAAATCTCCCGTGGACGGACGACGACGCGCGCCGCCGTAAACTCCGACCTGCCGCCCGCAAGCGACCGTGCAGGCAACGCCAAAATCAGCCCAGTGCCGGTGGATTTTTGCCGTCGCGGACGGCAAGCTAGCTCGCGTACGACGCGCGGGCGGCTGCGGCGAGGAGGACACCGAAGACCCACAGCCGTATGGCGACCGCGTCAAATAACGAACTGTCACGTAACCGGCGGTCCTATCGCGACGCGGACGAGCGCAGCGCCGGCTCGACGGCTTCCGTGTCAAATTCGGGTGCGCCACAAACGCCGAGCTCGATCCCCATGATTTCTCCCGCACCCGCACGGCCGCGGCGCCCCCACATTTTCCCCGTGCGTCGCCGCGTGCCTGCCCACACTCCAGCCAGGCAAAAAGCCCAGAACGACTTATGAAATCACTCAACCACTCAACTGAGAACTGACCAGTGCGGCAGTGCCCAGTACGTAGTACGTCTCACGAGCTTACAACTCTGCGTTTGTTGAACGGATATATATGGCCCATGACGATGTGGAACACAGTCAATACAGGAATTAACATATCCCGCGTTCAAAGCCAACGTATGCGTAACGTTGTCAGTATATGCACAGTCCAACGGAAGACCGGTAATAGTAAACGTACAAATACGTGACGGGCCAGGCTAGCTAAGCTGCTGGACACTGACTGGGTCTACGCTGGGGTCTCTAAAAAAATTTACGGTTCACAGATATCGCATTCACATCCCAGAGACCGATCGAGAGTTAGCCGGCCCGGGGCTGGCCGTGACTTGGTTTGAAAAGGCCAATGAGAAGAAAGCGAAACAAAACAAGCGATGATATTTAAGTGCAAGATAAAAAAAATCTGAGGATATGAACAAACACGTAGAGAAGAGGGATCCAGTAAGCTGTCATTGTTTCTTTTGTTTTGTTGCTTTGACAAGTGTACAGAATTCTCAGGAGGATGCTATTATTATACTGATTATTGTACTGATTATTACTTACTGTGAAGTATCAACAGCTGTTTTTGCGGTAGAAAAGAACTAAGAAAAAGCAATGAATTAATACAACTTTTTGCTGCTGCAAAACCAGGAAAGTGGAAAAGAAAAAGAACTGTATACCATGTGCCCACTGCACAGCTCGGCCGAGCTATCAAAACCAAAGGAGAGAAATCAAGAACCTATCCTGAACAAAGAAGAGTAAAAACTTGGAAATCTATGTGAAATTACTGATCCGAACTTGTTTTTACTGAGTCTCGCTGTTGGTGTTGTTGCTCGTCGTGTTGTTGCTACTTGTGTTGTTGGTGTTGCTCGTGGTGTTGGTGTTGGTGTTGTTCGCGTTGCTGTTGCCGGCTGCTGCCGCGTGCTGGCCGCCTATGATGGACGTGATCGCCGCCGCGAGCGCCACCGTGAAGTTGGGGTCAGCGGTGATCGCCGCCGCCGCCGCGCTGACGGTGTCGGAGAGCGGGCCAGGCAGCTGCCCGATCGGCGGCCTCGGTTGCGCGAACTGCGCGGCGGCGGCAGCCTCGGCCGAGTCGGAGGACATCTGCAGGCCGGAGAACTTGGACTGGTTGTACAGCACCTGCGGCGGCACGGCGAACGCCGGCGCCATCCCGCCGCCGGGCAGCGGAACCTGGAACTGCGGCGCCGGCCCGGCGGGGCGCGCGGCGTTGAGCGGCACGGCGTTGGGCGCACCCGGCGGCGCGTGGGTGAGGTCGAGCGTGACCGTCGGGAACGGCGCCGACGCGGAGATGGTGGCCATGCTGGACGAGCACGGCAGCACGGTACGCGCCAGGAAGTTGGAGCTCATGATCCCCGCTGCGCCGTCCGCGCTCGGCATGGACCCCGACAACAGCATCGACGCCGCCGCCGACGTGGTGGACGCCATCGCCATCGCGGCCGGCGGCAACGGGTGGTTGTGCGTGCCCTCGTACGTGGTGATCAGGATGGACCGGTCCTCCGCGCACCGTTGCACCTGTTAGTCAATTCCGTCACGTACACAAAGTTAGACCAATCAAACAACACCCTTTGCCTACACGGTAGCACTGCTACTCCCAGCACTTCGTACTCTCTACTTTTGACCCGTATCTTAGTGAGTCGTCGTGTCCGGTTACCTGCTTCCGCACCGGGCAGCCGGTGGCCATGGTGCAGCGGTAGTACGCGCGTGGACAGGGGTTACCCTTCGCCATCTTCTGCCCGTACTTCCTCCATTGGCACCCATCGGCGATCTGCACGAAACCAAAACGTACGATTCGGAATTCAGCACGTCTCGATGAGAAAATGTCTGTGATGTGGTTGCTAGTGGTGGGACTGGGGGTCTTACGATTGGTGCTTCGGATCGCGCGCGAACGGAGACGCGGGCCTTCCTCATGTTGGCCTCCTGGGCTTGCTGGTCATGGCCCTTGCTCGCCGCGCCGCCCATCTGCGGCGCCATGGCGCGTCCCGGCAACCACGCCGCCGCCGTGGACGGCGCGTCCAGGCTGTCACCACGTTCTTGGTCCTTGTTGCCGGTAGACGACGACCGACGCGGGCTGCCGGCCTCCGTCGACGAGTTGGACGGCTCCTCCGCCGCCTCGCCGCCGGCGCCGGACGGGCCCAGATCGAGGAATTGCCTCGGCACGACCGCGCCCTCGGCCTTGCCATCCTGAAACACACCAAAGTGGGAAATCCAGTTATTTCCACTCTAGGTAGGCGTGTAATAACTGTGGTAATTTAGGTTGGTTTACACTAATTTTTTACCTGGTGAGCCGGAGGCGGTTGAGGTTGGGTCGGAGGCTGCATCATTTGAGGCCTTTGCTGCATGAGCGCGACGAGATGCATCTGCAGCGCCTGGTAGCTGCTGGTCACCTGGGTCAGCATCCCCCGGAGCCGCTGGTTCTCCTCGTTCATGCGGCCCAACTCCGCCTGCATCGCCGCAAGCTGCAAAACATCACACGCGCAAGAGAGAGAGAGCGCGTAAATATCGAGCGATCCATCCATGACCACCGGTCGGGGTCAGCTCGGGTCAGATCCACCATGCTCGCCGCGTGGACGGTTTCAGCTAGCACGGTCAACCCCATCGAATAATCGAGATCGCGATGATGATGATTTAGCTAGGCTGTACCGATCATCGGCCGGCTGGGCTACCTACCTCGTTGCTGCTCCGGCTCTTCTCCTCGTGATCCGGCCGTGACGCCGCGTCGTCGTCGACCACCATCGACCGGTCGCTCCTCGCGTTGTTCCCGGCGGGAAGAAGCTGCACGAACACGGACACCACACGTTAGATCGCCGTGAGTTAACAGGTGCCTGGCAGGCTGTCGCGACGAGCGAAGAAGGCGGCGGTAGCTAACGTTAATAGTGAGGTCCTCCTTCTTGATGGCGAGGGCAGCGGTGGCGGGTCCCTTGGCGTCGTCCGCCTCGGCGCCGCCGCCGCCCGAGACACGGCTCTTCTTCATGTTCTTCTTCTCGTCGGAGAAGAAGTCCACTTCGACGGACCTGCGTGCCCTGCCGCCACCGCCGCCGTCGTCCGCCTCCATGGTGGACCTGTGGAACGGCGGCGGGGAGAGCAGGTTCAAGAATCCGAGCGGGCGCGGCGACGCGTCCAGAGCGAGCAGCCCACCCCCTCCTCCTCCGCCACCCCCGAGGTGGCCCTTGTCCATGCAACTGGAGCTCCTCCTCCTCTTCTTCTTCTTCCCGGAGAAGATAACGAAGAGAAGAGAAGAGAAGACGACGTGGTAGAGAGAGAATTAGGGGGAGAAGAGTGGGAGAGTCTGAAGTCTCTCACCGGTTGGAGGAGCCTCGTATAAAAAAGGGCAGCCTACCTCGAGTCTGACATCAGGAGCTGCGTCAGTGGCGAGGCGCACACGTGGCGAGTCCGCATTGGCCGACGCGGGAGTCGACGACGACTCGAGCCTGTTGCCGAGGCGACCGGACCGTCCTTTCCGGCGAGGCGCGGAGACGGCTCGTTTACGTGCGTGTCTACACTTTTCCTTTCGTCTCTAACCTTTTCCAGCTTTTATCTCTTCCGGATCAGAATCCCAACTCGTTAAGAAAGCGTGAAATTTTTTTTCCGTGGAGCGGAAAGCGACCGGCGGCTCCCGTTCCCGTCGTCGCAACGCCAAATGAACCCAAAGCAAGGCGAGCCCCCGCAACGGCGACTCCCACCCCGCGCCGGTCCACCGGTTTTCAACATCCATCATCCATCCACCGCGCTGTGCTGTCACTCGCCCACACCACGTAGCTTGATGAGAAAAGGTTTGTGTGCATTTGCACGGGCAGATGGACGGTGCACCGTACACGTCCACTCTGCCGCTCGACGTGTCGATCGATCGCTACTACTACGGCTATCTGGGCTTCGATCTCCGGCGGTACGAGCGCCGATGCAGGTGTGCAATAGGGAAGGAATATTGAGGTCAGCATGTACGGCACGAGGGGCGTTTTTTTTTCCACGGTCAGAAGGTTCCTTCCGTAGATTACTTGCCCCGAACCGAGAAAAGAGAAACGCAGGTCTGGATTGGTCATGTGATTGATCGGCTACAGCTACAGCCTACAGACAGGGTCGCGAGTCCACACCGCGGACTCGGATCTCCCCCGTTTCTTTAATTCCGCTACTAAGCTTTCCGAGATCTTCTATGGCCAGGCTGGGCCCACCAGTAACGTATAAACAAATTTGTTTCTTTGCCCGTGTTTAGATTAAAAAAATTTTGAAAAAAAACGTCACATCAGATCATATCAGATATACGGACACACATTTGAAGTATTAAATATAGTCTAATAACAAAACAAATTACAGATTCCGCTTGTAAACTGCGAGACGAATCTTTTGAGCCTAATTAATCCGTCATTAGCAAATGTTTACTGTAGCACCACATTGTCAAATCATGGTGCAATTAGGCTCAAAAGATTCGTCTCGTAATTTACACGCAAACTGTGTAATAGTTTTTTTTTCGTCCACATTTAATACTTCATGCATGTGTCCAAACATTCGATGTGATGGATTTTGAAGTTTGAAGTTTGGAACTAAACAGGGCGTTTGTGTATTTTGCTCTGAGTTCGAGGAGGGTTAGGGATGCGTTGGGTCAATGGGTGCAGGGACCAGTTCTTCCACCGTTCCACGAAACCTCCGCTCCCGATTGGGCCGCCGGGCCGCTCCACGTGGAGAAAACGTCAACGCCCTTGACTCCCGCGGCCCCCACCGCCAAAACCCCCGGGCCCACACCCCCGAGATGCAAGTACGCTACGCACACACGCTGACACGCAGCCTCTTTTTTTCTTTCTTCTTCGCGTCGTTTTCGGATAAGACTGTCACTAGTTGCATACTTGCATGTCGAACTGCAAATAAGCAGGGGATATATACAGTGGGAGAACTGGATAAATATTAATGTTGTGGGAACGGTCCAAGATGCGATCGCTGGTATTTTGTTAATACGAATCTACTAGCTAAAAGTTGGCTCGTGCCTTTTTGATAATTGGGATAAAGTCGGTGTATGCATGGCATATCAGCATATGCTTGGACAATATTGGCATGTGTGTGAACTGTGAGTTTGTAGGGTGAGTATATAAGTAGCCCACAAAAGTTTCTCTACTTTTTAGAAATTAATTGTTTGTTGGAGAGTGGAGGATGTATAAGACATGCTTGAAGAGAGGTTGCAATTTCTCTCTCGAGTCCGGAAATTGGTCCTAATCTGGTGTGTTAATTTCAACACGATGAAAGCACTAGTCCAAAAGGCAAGGCAACGCTATTTCACATGTGCCTATCTACTTATGCTGGATTGTTCCAAATGGGCACCATATAAAAGGTTTTAAACAGCTACTAGTTGTCTAATTCAAGTTGCATACTCAAACACAGTAAACTAAAGGTGTCAAGGGAGGTTGAATTGTTGTTTTGCTGAGAAGTGATATCAGAGCCAAAGAGTCTGAAAACCAAAAACATCTATATGCATGATTGCATAATTAGGGGGCATATGAATCAACATACGATGAAAAAGATTGTTGGGATTAATCCCACACTGATTTTTTTAATGTAGTTCTATTTGTCTCCTATAGGTTATAATTGGTATGTATGTGTGTGCCGTGTGGCGAACGTTGAAAATAAAACCATTTCCGTTGTCTAAATAAGTAGTTCTGACAATGATATTAATTTTCTTTCAAGATAAATCTAGTTGTATTACTTTTTAATTAAGCATTTGATAAATTATTGATTATCAAAATTTTAGAAGTATAACTAAATATTGTTTGGTAGAGTAGTATTATTTTTTAAAAGAGACTAACAAGATTTATTGAATATTTAGCCCCTCCTGGTAGAATTTTACATGTTACCCATGTTTTTCGTTGGCTGGACGATTACTTGTTTCTATACAAAGTCAGAGCTAGCTCTTGCCATTATTATTTTTTTTAGATAATGAAAAAAAACCCGGCCTTTGATTCAAAGAAGCTACAGTTACTTATTACATAATTCACTGAATGGAAAACATAAAAAACATCAAATGACTAGACAATAACTAATAATACCAACACAAAATAGAGAAGATGTTTATTCAAGTCTATTTGTAAATCTCTATCCGAAGTTGGCAAATATCTGCATGACCATTGTTTATAGCTTTTGACACGCAGTATGTATTAGTTCATTGTCCTCATTACACCTTGTAGTTGTACCCAAAACCGAAGCCAGTACGTTGCTCTGAATAGTACCTGCATATAAGATTTTGTTGGGGATTTGGTAAAAATCATATCATTTCAATTTAGCCATAAAGCCCAACATATAGCAGATGCTCCTACTAGAATGTATTTTTTTTGTTTTTGAGTCAATGTCTATAAGCTAGTTTCTAGAAATATGAGAAGTACTATTTGAATTTTCAAACCAAAAAAAATATGTACTGATCTTCAAAGGAATCTAGCAAAATGGCACTCCAAAAATAAATAATGTATAGTTTTATACTTTTATTCTTCATAAAAAAACAACATCTCATATTGCCATTCCAATTCCTTCTTTCTAAATTATCCTTAGTTAATATTTGATTGTGTTTTTTAATCGTGAGTTAAATTCTTGTTGTAAAAATATATATCGTGGTTGATTGAGTTTTTTAGTTAGGACTTTATCTGAGCTGTGCAGGACATAGAAGTTTCAACGAAAATAACTTTCTCAGGACTAAAATAGTAAAATACCCACCTCTCCCCCCCCCCCCCCCCCCCCNCGGTGAAGATGGAAGCAATAGAAATTTCGACAATTTTTTTCTTAGGACTTGAAAAAGAAAATACCCATGTGAATTGGTGAAGAAAGGCCATAAGTGGGGGCCGTTAGTGTGCATGACCCGCGAGTACATACAATGATGATGGGTTGACGACGACCGGTCCGTCACCTGCCAGTGGCTAGTCTCAACCAGGGTTCACCGAACCGTTTTGAGTAAGGTTACCGCCACCCCATGGTAAGGAGATTATCGAGGTAACCGCGAGGTTACCATGAAAACCATACAGTTACCGCGAGAATTGTCACAATTTCAAAAACTGAGAAGGTTACCACGAGGATTGTCACAATTTCAAAAACTGAGAAGGTTAGCTGTACATAAACACACGGTTTTGCAAACCTGTGATCCCAACCAACCGGGACCCGGGTGGGAGTAACCTATCCGCGTCGACCGGCCGCGTCCGCACCCACCATCGGCCGAAGAAATGCACTACAGGAACAGGAGAAACCGTAGAAGGAGAAGACACCGTGCGTGCTGGGCGTGGATTGCGGCGCCGGGAGAGCCAGGTCGCACGCGTCCTATTTACTCGTGCAGAAACGGCGAAATCCCCCACTTGGGCCCCAGCTGCCAGCCGGCCAGCTCCACCCCCAACCGTCAAGGTGGCGGTGGCCACCGGCAGTTGACCGCGCGCTCGGATCCGCCCCCGTGGCCGGTGCGCCGCGCTCGCTTGCGAATCCATGCGCTCCTGCCCCCCTTCCTTGCCGTCGCGTCGCGTGGGCGATCGACGCGGTGTCCAACCAACCGGGCGCGAAGCGATGGGAGCACGAGGGCGGACGTACGTACGGGCGCAGGCCGGGTTACAGATCCTAGACCCTAGGATCGGTAGCTTTCTAGAGAGAATCACTGTGTGATCGAGTCATGGACCGGGCGGCATGGGCAAGTGCAACTGATTCTTTCCGGTTTCTACACGAGCGGCCGGCCGGTCCACGTCTCCTCTACCGGCCAAAAGGCGCGCCTCGGCCTCCCACCTTTTGTCTTTCTTTGACCCCAACTTATTAGTAGTAGTAGTAGTAGTAGATGCGCAGGGAAAGAGCGCACATGCGTGCACGCTGCATGCCCCGGTTTCCGAGCACCGGTCGTCGTTGCGTTGAGTTGCCTGGGGATCAAGGAACGGCAAATCACTCATTTCAGGTTGCATTCCAACGATCTTATCTGAGCTTCTGATCACCATGCATCTATCTGACCGACTTGGTTTTTACAGAGAAGAGTGGTAAAATAAATTGGAGATGCGTGTGTGCGGAGGAGTCAACTGCCACCGGAATGGGCAACTGAGCTCGACGTACCGGCCGGTCCCAGCGGATCAAGCTATGTGCAACTGCATTCTCCATTCACAATTGTGTATAGGCTGGCCAGTCGCGGGCGTAACTGTCCAAGGCTCCACTTGCATGCATGGGACGGGGATTGTCGAACGCGCACGCGACGCGCTGTTCGATCGGTGTTAGGAGTCACATCATAATAAGACTCAGAAATACTGGTATGTCTAAATAGCTACAAAAAAAAGAAAGAAGTAATTAGCTGTTATGTACCATGAGTCCATGCACGGTCGGTCATATTTCAGTTTAATTAGTGCAAGGGAAGAAAATTATGTTTATCTACAAACTACCCTGTTCCACGATACTAGCTAGTAGTAGTAGTATACAACTTCTGAAATTCTTGTATTCCAAATGACTCCTTTGTTGTTTCGCTTCTGCTCCTCCATGTGGTAACGAACTAATTCTAACCCGCTGACGATTGTGGAATTTAGAAACGCAGCTTATATAAAAACCGAACAAAAACAAGCGATCAGGTTCAAACCACGTACCAACCGTGGAGGATTAGTTATATATTCAGATATATATTCTTCCGAGTTCTGACGCCGGACTGCACGTCTTCACGGACCGATCGATCGACCGTCTTGGGCGACTTAATTACCCGCAGAATTGATCCTTCTTTGACTTAACCTGGCCGCCAACGTAGAAGATCTCAAGATCAAGCAATCAATGGAGGAGCTGGTCAATGGGGGTTTCATTATTACCTCCCCATGATACGGATTAATTAGCGTGATTAACTTGATCGATCGGTCGACGCGTGATGATGCCATGGAGGACACAAATGTCAGCGTAAACAAACCGGTCGCCCGTTGACAAAAAGGTTTCCACGCACGTACGTACGCACCAATTGTCACCGTGACCACGTATGTGTAGCAACGACCTAGCTAAGATTAGTTTGTTTACTGGAGTAGTGCATTGTCCAGGCTACAGGTACAGCTGGATTTATGTGTGTGTTTTTTTAACGTACGCCGCTCGCTTTCTCCCTCGTCTATTCACATTTCTAGCTAGTTGGTTTCTTCAACGAGATTTTCACCGGTGTGTGCTGACGAAGCTACCATGTGGTGTACTGTCACGTTCTTGCACGGTTTTTGTGCAGCAATTGTTGCCTCGTTAGTTAGTTCCCTGCCGTACGTTTAGTATAAGCAAAATCAACACTGCAATATGGATGGAGCAGCTTTTATTTGTCGGGGGAGGTATCGGGGATCTGGCCGATGATTTCATCGAGGGTAATTTCATCATTCTCAAGGTACCATATATATATATATATATATATATCTGTGTGTGTGTAAAATTTAGTATCATCAATAAGTTATCTCGTGGTATTAAAATTTTGATACCTATAATTACTTTTTTAAGGGTATAAAATTCCTCTTTTATCAAACAACATTCATTGACAACTAAAATATCTTCAACACCCACAGGAATATGATGCTATATATATAACTTGTTCGAGTTTATAAAGGGGTAGTAGATGCTTAAGAATTCCTGCAAAAGGCGTTTAGTATACGGGGAGTCATTAGGTGGACGAGGAAAAAAAATAAAGTCATCGTATTATTAGTTCTCCAAAACCTAAAAAAAATCATATGGAGTAGTAATATATAGTACAAATTAAAATTAATATGAAGTATTTGTCTGAGGATTTTTTTTTTCAAAAGAGCCAGGGGTTCATGTAGAATCAAAATCTCAAAAATCCCCATTTTGTTTTCCCCAGAGAAAATTACGCTAGGGGTGCATTGAGTATATCGTACTAAATTCCTCTTCTCTCGGATATAAATCGCCTCTTTTTTAGACCAGCTATTGGACTTAGACTGAGAAAAACTGTATAATACATAGCAGTGCTTAAAAATAACTTATTTATTGATTTTGCAAATACCGTTCGAGGATAGCACCATCAACGCTCGCAATTTCTCGAATAAATGAAATTGTGATTCAAGGTGCAGCCCAATGGTTTAGCCCCTGTTTTGGAATAATGCACGACTCATTTACGGCACATGAACTTCTTAAGTAACCTACATCCACTACCATTGACTTTTTAGATGTAGCGAAAACACCGCAAAACTCCTACTCTTATATTATATCTGGTTTTTAATAGATAATACAGTTAATTTTTTCAACACATGTGTAACCATTCGTCTTAATAAAAAACATAATTATTATTTTGTTGTGACTTGGTTTATCATTAGAGATACTTCAAGCATAATTTACACTCTCTCATATTTGCAAAAAAAATTTCAATAAGATGAATTATTAAATGTGTTTGAAAAAATCAACGACGCCATCTATTTAAAAAAATAAAAAGAATAAGTCTCAACAAGTTTCGAAGAACAAACGTTCCCTTGGACTATATATAAGCCAGAACAAAAGTTTACCCATATAATAAGCAGAAGTTTGCAAAGCAGCTGTGGATTGTTAAATTCAAATTCTAGGTGAAATTTCGTGAGTCCGCACCACGCATTTCCAAATTCCAATCGACCACAGGAAAAATCAAGAAGAGAAGAAGGGTCAGAGAGGGTAAAACCGTAGAACTGCCCACGTCGTATCCTACGGTTGGAAAATGGAAGCATCGCCCCCTCGAAGCGGCATCCCCTGATTGGTGGATCTGGTCTTCATGTAGTCACCTGGAACGCGACTTCCGCAGCTAATTATCTAACAAAAATTCGCCGAAACCTCTCAATCCATCCTGCGCGCACGTACGTTCTACGTGTCCCCGTTGATTAATTGTTAGGCTTATACTAATACTAGACTAACCTAATTAACCCTGTAGGTTAGCAGATAACACGTAGACCAAAAACACCTGTCCCTTTCTATTAGCAAACCGGGTTAACCAACCATCTATCCCATCTCGATACAAACCATTGGATCGACTGCCTTGTTAGAATTAATCTCGTGATGATCTGGGTGAGACATTTATGGTCTCCTTTGACCAGATGTAAGTACACTGGTAAAAAATAATTTTTCTGGACAAACACCTAATAGGTTATGGATGGGTCATAAGTGTCCACGTCTGCAAAAATCGACCCTCATTTTCGCATACGGTTCCTTAAGAGACCCGCACAAAAAAATTAATTTTTTCAAATGGACCACTTAAAACGTCCACACACAAAAATAAGGGTATTTTCGCATGCGGGGCTCTTAACTCACCCGCATGCAAAAATACCCCTCCTCCCACTATATTTTTTATTCTCCCCTTCCCCTTTCTCTCTCTCCCGGCCTCACCCACTCCTCCTCTCCTCTCTCCAACTCCTCACCCACTCTTCCTCTCCCGATTCCTCTTCTCCCTTCTCCTTCCTCCCGACGGCAAGCACTGGTGGCGGCGGCGGCGAGCGAGGGCGCCGGCGGGTGTGGGCGACGGTGCGCGGCGGCCTGCTCCGGCGGTGGAGGGCGCGGGATCCGGTGGGCGATGGCCAGCCCCTGCACGGATCCAACGGCGGCACCCTTGGGAGTGGCTTTGACGACGATGAGGGCGGGCGGCGAGGGCGACGGATCCGGTGACGGCGAGTGTGGGTGATGGCGAAAGCGACGGCCCCCTTGGCCCTCTCTAGCGCAGATCAGGTGGCGGGCTCGAGCGGGAGGGCGGCGGCGGCTCTCTCCCACCCTTCCTCACGCGAATCTGGCGGCGGGCTTGAGTAGAAGGCCGGCGGCAGCTCTCCCCCGCCCTCCCCCACATGGATTCGACGGCGGTCGGCACGGTGGCGGTAAGCGCGGGCTCCGGCGGTAGGCGCAGACGCCGGCAGCGGAGTGGATCCGCCGCCGCCGACGACGGGCGGTGCGGATCCGCCGGCGACGAAGACGAAAGAGGCGGATGCGCCGGCAACGACGGCGGCGGCGGCCGGCTAGGGTTATGGTTAGGTTTTTGTGTTTTGAATTTTTTTTTGCGATTTTCCATTTTCGCGTGATGATGACTTAAGCGCCCGCACGCGAAAATCCAATTTTCGCGTGCGGGTGCGCCACCCGCACACAAAAATAACGATTTTTGCAGACCTTTTGATGCGTGTGGGTAGTTATACCGCACGCGAAAAGCCCTTTTGACCGTCTAAAAAAACCGTTTTTGTACTAGTGATACGTACAAGAGCCCAGAGGAAATTAAAGTCTTCTTGCTCTAATCATGTAGGAAACCCGGGTAGCTTGAAGATGCGGATCTGTGTCAAGATATGCCGTGAAAATTAGCTAGCAGTACTCCTTCGTTCTTAAAAAAAGTTATTTTTTATATTTAAAATTTTATCCTAAAACAAATGGATTTTTAAGTCTCTTACAAACCTTTTATCCACAAATCTTATCTCTTTAATATCTTT
Source organism: Oryza officinalis (assembly GCA_008326285.1). Classification (NCBI taxonomy): domain Eukaryota; kingdom Viridiplantae; phylum Streptophyta; class Magnoliopsida; order Poales; family Poaceae; genus Oryza; species Oryza officinalis. The sequence goes on along the minus strand of BDMV01000001.1, from coordinate 12,534,560 downwards.
TACCTACACTTAATTGATACTACTCCCTCCGTTTTATATTATAAGACGTTTCTAGTCAAACTTAATAAAGTTTGACTAAGATTATAGAAAAATTTAACATCTAAAATATCATATTAGTTTCATTAAATTTAACATTAATATATTTTGATAATATATTTGTTTTGGGTTGAAAATACTATATTTTTTTATAAATTTGATCAAACTTAAAAAAATTTGTCTTAAAAAAAGTAATATAAAATAGAGAGAAGTTTGTCTTAAAAAAAAGTCAAACAACTTATAATATAAAACAGATAAAGTATTATTTTGTTTATTAATGGAAGGCCGTTCGATATTTTTCTCTTAGTATTAAGTTTTATTTTAAGCACGAGAAATCAATTTATCTCTACAGAAGTAGAAAGAGTGTGAATTCCGGGGCAGGATGGAGATGCACGTACGGTGCTAGCTTGGGGTAGCGACGACGCACCCCGCACGTCTCCTGCAGCTGATTTCTTGGACCGGCGCTTTTTTGACGCCGGCGATTGAACCCGCGTAGACCAGACGAGCACCGTGCCTACTCAGCAACCCATCTCTCTCTGCCCATGCAGCCTATGGAAATTGATCATTGATTTACTATCAATTAGGTTCACCTAATTGGAGAAGAAAACTGGGTGTGCAAACTGCAAAGTGCAAAAGCTTATCTTTGGGAAAGGCTATGGCTACTTACTTGGCTAGGGAGCTGGGAGTTTCAGCTACAAAAAGCATTCAAATCGGACACAGAAAAAGGCCTGTTCTTTTTCCAAAGGTTTCCGAAAGGGAATCCATGCATACCGGACACTTCCAAGCGTCTTTTGTTGTGATTCACTACTCCTATCTCCCCCAGAATGGAAAATGTGAAAAACAAGGAGAATCAATCTCCTTTAGCCCTTTTGACCAATGTAAAGAAAAGAAAAATCTTTATTTGCAGTGATGCAGATTTTCTTCTTGTGAGTGACCCTGGTTCTTACATGCACACTGTACCTACGAGCCTAGTATAGGGTCCGTTATCAGCTCGGTTGATCATCTCTTTACCCTGCCCCTTATCACCTTATGCTTTATTTTTTCCTTATTAGACGCTGAGTTGGGTGTCACAAGCACTCCCTTTGTGATTTTGCGTTTGAGCTTGAATTCTCCCAACAAGGTTATTTCGTATAACAATGATAATAACACTGTTTACCTATAACTCAGTGTCTGTATACCTATAACTCAGATTATTTCGTATAACAACGATAGAGTTAGTCAGCTTATGAAAGTTGACTAGCTGGCTAATTAGAGTATAATTAATTAAGCACGAGTAAATAAAATATGCGGTTTTGTAAAATTTACTTGTCGAGTATTATATGTTCCAAAGTTAAAAACAGATTCAATAAACTGTTTTAAAAATACTGATGATGAAATATTTTTGAGAAAAATATGTCATTTAGGGTGTGTTCGTTCAGTTGAGTTGGGAAGAGATTTCCTCCGCACGAAAAACGGAGCGACTCATTAACACATGATTAATTAAGTATTTACTAATTTTTTTAAAAAAAATGAATTAATATAATTTTTTAAAGCAACTTTCGTATAGAAATTTTTTGCAAAAAACACACCGTTTAGCAGTTTGAAAAACGTGCGCGCGAAAAAAAGAAAGATGTGAGTGGGGAAAGTTGGGTGAAGAACTTAGTAACTTTAGAAACATGCCCGCTGTAATTTAGTGAGAGCTTCTTTACATAGGGGGTGTTTGGATTAGGGACTTAAATTTAAATTTTAGTCCATGTCATATCGGATGTTTGAGTGCTAATTAAAAGTATTAAACATAGACCAATAATAAAACTAATTGCATAAATGAGTGCTAATTTGCGAGGCAAATTTTTTAAGCCTAATTAATTCATAATTAGCACATGTTTACTGTAGCATCACATAGGCTAATCATGGATTAATTAGGCTCAATAGATTCGTCTCGTAAATTAGTCCAGTGTTATAAAATGGGTTTTATTTTTAGTCTACGTTTAATACTTCTAATTAGTGTATAAATATTCGATGTGACAGGACCTAAAACTTTTTAGTCCCATCCAAACGAGGTCATAGGCATCTCACATTAAAAATGAAAGATATGGGTATCAGGTACCGACTATCAAATCATGGGAGTTTGATGACAATAGGAACAGAGAAAGCTGAGATCCATCAGTATAGTACTTGGGAATCGGAATAGAAGAAAGATTTTTTGATGTACAGGTGATGCAAGGAAACTGGTTGAAGAGCATGGACGGCATTGACCGCGGGATATGATTATCTGTGTGTGATACACGCCCCCATATTTCTTCTGGTCTCCACAACCACGTGGGCTCGAGAGTTGCCAACCAATCCACCACCACTAGTCGTCGTCGCCGTCGTCGTCACCACCAAGCGACAAGCAAAGCAGCTAGAGGAATATTGGAGAGACGAGTAGACGCTCTCTCTCTCTCTCTCTCTCTGTTTTTGCCTTGCATTTATAGGCGCGATGGCGATGTCGACGACTGTTCGAGTTGGGAAGAAAGAGAAACTTCTTTTCTCTGAGAAAAAAAGAAAGAAAGAAAGAAAGAAATATGTCATGAATTGGACTTGGATTATTAGTTCAGAAAAAAAACATGTCTCACAAGTCATTGCAGCTTGGAAAAGAAAATGAGGTGAACAGCTTACTCTGAACTTCTCAAGTCTGAAGAAAAGGATGGGCAACTATTTTGTCAAGAGCTACTAGCTAGCTACCGCTGTCTCTGCTTACTGACTATCTGCGTTGTGTCGAGTTTTTTTTTTTTTTTGAAGGTATCTGCGTCACTGTTCAGACTATTGGGCTATGCAGCCATTCGCACTGCTGGAATACAATAATTCAGTAGGAGGATCAATTTATCAAGTGTGTCAGGTTTATAAAACAAATAAAAACAAGTGTGTCAGGAGTATTGTATATTCAGGGATCATGGGGGATTGCAAGTACTGATACGGTGGTGGGATACTAAATTAGTAGTACTAATAGTAGCCATGTTTGTACTTCAAGTGAGTCTTGACTGCAATTATTGAAACATGACACTGGCCATGGCTACTTTCTGAAGTTAACAATGCCAACATGGCCGTCTGATCCTGCTTCGGTTGTCCGTTGTTGTCATCGGCAATGCTCTTGTGTATTGATAGGAGAGATGTCGTGGAAGCCGGCAAAAGCATGCCATTCATTTGCGTTGTGAAAATAGGCTTGATGTTTCTTCAGTTTCCACGGCTGTTTTCAGTGTTCTAATTTGATTCCATCAGTTATTACTTTGAAAAACACACTCCAAATGTAGATCAGATCTATTCATTATGTTCTTTTTAAGTGGTTAAAAAAACGCATGCGTCCACCTCAATTAATTGGTTGGTTTTAGCACACCATTGTTCAACAATATTTTTTTGCCTGTTGCTGCACCTCTATTTACAAGATAAATTGATCAGTGAATGATGAAATGACCAAAGTTATGATCATTCACCAGTTGTTTGATCACCAACCAGCACTCTCCCATTGACATGATCATGGTTCATGCCAAATGTTTAGTTCAACATGTACGGTACCTACTTACATGTACTTACATGTTGCAGAAAATGTTTTGCAGGACATGAACACCGTGACAGTTGGGTGCTTGTTAGGATGTTCGAATACTTAACCATTTAAAACACATCACGCTTATTTTCCCTCTTAACAGCTGAGCTACTTCGAAGAACACGGGCCTCTGCCCTTTAAAACGCTCTAAAATCACAGTAATTAACACCCACAAGTACGTGACGCGGGCAAAATCTTTGACGTGAACATGGGCGTGGTCACCGCGAACGACGCGGAGACGGCCGCGCTGCAGGACAAGCTCCGGCGGTCATGCAGGGCGGCGGCGCCGTGCCCCTCCAGGGGGCGCGGGCCGAATCAGTCGCCGGTGGTGATCGCGCACGAGTGCCCCAGCGCGATGCGGGCCCTCGTCGTGGAGGTCCCCGCGGGGCGCGACGTGGTGTCGTGCGTCGCTGCGGTGGCGCGCCGCGCGCGGTGCGGCGCGCTGGTGCTGGGCGCGTCCGGGCGCGTCGCGGACGTGGTGCTCCGGGAGCCCGCGGCGCTGGTGCTCCGCGGCACGATGGAGATACTGGGCCTGGCGGGATGCTTCTTCCCGTCCCCATCACCGGCGGCTGAGGCCCCGGGCGGCGCTGCCGCGGCGGTGTTCCTGGGCGGGCCGCGTGGCAGCGTGCTCGGCGGCGGCGTCGCGCCGGGAGGGCTCGTCGCCGCCGGGCCGGTGGTAGTGATGCTGGCCACGTTCGTCGCGGCGGCGTTCGACCGGCTGCCGCTCCTGAAGGGGGAAGAAACCGCGAATGCAGACGGGTGCGACGTGCATGGCGTGACCAGACGCCGGCGCTGCGGTGCTCAGCCGCCGCTGCCGCCGCCGCAGCAGCAGCAGTGCGGGTGGGCGCTGTGCCGGAAGGTGGGCGCGAAGAGGCTAACCGGTGTCTAACGCAATGTGCCGAGTGAGCTGCAGGCCAGAAAAACCAGGCCTGCTTAGATTTCTAGTTGGGCCTCATGCCACTTCAAATTAGAGGAGAAGGGGAGAAAACCACAAGAATGTAATAGCAGCGCACAAGGTCAAGTGGTCAACAAAGTATTGGCGTGACAACAATGAGATGGGGTGCTTGAAATCGTAGGGGTGAATCCTTAGATTCTGGCAAATAATTTTTTTAATGTTTTTAAAGTTGTGATCAAATTATAGTCACTTGAAGTTTGCATAGCTTGATTTTCCTTGGGACCTTGCCTATCTATACCTATTTAAAAAATATGCAAGGCTTCTGAAAAAAAATTTGTCCATAGTTTCAACGTCATCGCATACGTGGAGTTCGATACGACGCAGTTTTGCTTCGATTCTTGGGAAAACAGAAAAAGGAGGAGATAAGAATCGAAACCTCTCAATCAATTTTGGATTATATCCAAGGATGCAGTCAAATTTTATGGAGGAGGCCGTCGGGCAGCTGCGGGACTCCGAACAGAGGTAGGGGATGACACTGTAGCGCTAGGCCAACACGGCAATGAGAGGAGGAGCACGGGAGGCCAATTAGACTTTCGGTTGCTTGTTGGACCAGACGCGCGCTTACGTATTGAGGCGGAAGGGAGGAGGAAAATGGGCCGGCTCAGCTACGGGCTGAGAAAGGAAATGAATTGAAATTGGCCTAGAGGGAAAGGAGGGGTTTTATTTTAAAAAAATGCTAAAATGATGTTGTATTATTAACATTAGCAATTGAGCTATGAAATTTTTGAGATATTTTCAAAGAGTGTAACTAATCATGAAAATTTTGATAAAAAATAAATCCAGCCATGTTTTATTTGAAAATTTTTATTTCCCACATTTACTTTATTGATAAATTAATTAAACTTTAGTATACATTTTAAAAATAATTTATATCAAATTTATATATACCTATTTAAAAATAGGTAAGGCTTTCGGAAAAAAAGTTTCATCCGTCGACTCCGCGTCATCTTAGCATGGGAATAGAATTTTTGGCTGGCATGCCGCCCAGCCTAGCCAGCTGACTTGGACCGGTACACAAGGCCCATGATGAATGCGGTACACAATTCACATAGATGCTAACAAATAGACCCAATAGATACAAGAGGGAATACAACTTGTCCACTCTGCTTTTATCGCTTTTTTTTCCTTCCATGTCTGCTCACTTTCCATTTTTATTGCATATTTATTACTCCCTCCATTGTTAAGCATATTTTATTTTATTTTCTAAAAAAATGATTATATTTGTAGTCTTCATGTGTTAAATTAATTGTTGACTGAAACCCAAACAATCATCTTAATACTTATTGATTACATGCATGCATATAGTTTTTGATTTGTCACGTAAAGGATAAGTTAATTCCTCCTTGATCTCAGTCACAAAATAAATATATCTTGTATTTTTGGATGAAGGGAGTAATATTTTTTTAACTCCATGCATTTTCTTCACATATCAACGCACAAGTATATTTTCATAGTTAAATTACATAGAGTACAAGAAAATTTCACTTATTTTTTCACTCATGTCGCGATATGGATCTGCCCTCAGCTCAATTCCACTCATTTTTCTGTTAGGCTTATTTACTTAAAATATATCAATATTTTCGTTCATCATACAAATTTCTATCCGTTGTTTCGCCATCTGTTCATCCCATGCTATAACCATCGGACCACATGTCAGAAGTATCATCCACATTCTGCAAATATAAAGAAGATTAATTGTACAAGAAAAACACGACTTTTTTTTGTCACTGTACACATTGCTGATGTTTATGATCATGCCTGGTGCTTTGATAAATCATTCAGATAAAATTCCAGCCACCCTACTGTTGGTGAAATGGGAACCAGGGGTCCCCCTTTCCCCGATGACCCCGAAGTAATATCCTCACTTTAGTAACAGAGAGAACCGGGTTAATGTCTTGATACTAGCGGTTGTCAGGGTGTGGGGCCAGGACTGGCTTGCCCGGGCCTCGGGTCCCCCACCTATGGCAGAGTCGCACATTCCTCCTCTCGGGGGGAGTGTCAAGACTTACAAGATCTATATCTACAAATGGAGAGCCCGAGACTATCCTAGTATAGGTCCCAGGGCCCTCCTACCATTCTATATCGCATGCTCCTCTCTTTGAGAGGAGTGTCGAGACTTACAAAATCTATATCTACAAATAGAGGGCCCGGGACCCATCCTAGTATAGGTCGTAGGGCCCTTCTACCACTCTAGGTCGTACACTTCTCTCCTCAAGAGAAACGTTGAGACCTATAAAATTTACATCTACAAGGTAACAAGCTGGGAGCCTGAACCGCACCCCCGGCATGGGTTGGGGGCTCCCACCCTGTCTTCTACAATAGCAGATACGTGGGTTTCAAGAAGAGGTAGAAACGTATAAGGTTTATATCTATATAACAACAGGCTGAGGGGCCCGAGGTCCCTCGATTGGGTCCTGGGGCCCCAGCCCCTTGTTGCTACTCATGCTCTTTACTGAGAGGAGTGTGGAGGCATATAAGATCTACATCTTAAGTGATCTAACTCTCTCAACCCCTTCATCATCGACATCTTCAAGAAGCTCGTCCAAAACATCATGACTTCCTGTTAAAAGGCGTGGGAGTGTGCCGAGCCCCGGGGCAGGCTAAGGGCTCGGGTACTGCACGCACCCTAGGAAGGATGGGTCATCCAGAGACGTGACAACCCCGGGATTAGATTATCCCTGGGCTAATTATCGGACTGACGCGACCCCAAACGGGGGCCCGCCGATCAGTTTTGCCCTAGGGCCCCTTGAGGAAAACTCCGCCGGATATACTATGCCTTGGGTAGGGTTCCATGTACCACAGGTAGTTAAGACAGAATGGTGGTCCCGGTGACCTAGTAGAGGGCACTACCACTCAACCTACTGTCGGTCGGTGCGTGGAAGACTGTAAACCAAGTGGATAACTTGGTTTGCATGTAACTGGGAGGTGGCAAAGCGTGGAGAGGCCAGCAATATTGAGACACCTTAAACAATAGGAGCCCATACACATGTCGAGTATGCTCAGTGACACCCGATTGTGCCAGCCGGCTAAAAGGTGGAGCGGTGGCGTCCTCCTGGCTTGGTTTGGGCCCACCGGGCCCAACTCTCTACACATGGCAAGCAAAACGAGATCCAGCTGGCTCGGGCACCCTCACTGGGGAGCCCGAGGCAATTCAAGCAACGAAATCTCTGATAGATCTCTCTTTAAGAGGCGTGATGATGGGACTACGACAAGACATTCCATAGATATTTTTTAGACAGTAGCAGCACTGTACACCTCTCCTTGATATATAAAAGGAAGAGGATATGCCACTTAGGAAAGGGGGGGTTTCCAAGTTTGGAAGGGATCAAGCTTTGTATTTTTTTTGCACAATCCCATAGTGCAAACACAGGAGTAGGGTGTTACACCTCCGGATGGCCCGAACCTGTATAAACTCGGTGTTCATACTCTCCTCATACTTTTTTGGCACATCTCATAGGCGGATCCAATCTCATGCACAGCAAGCCCCTCGGCCGAATCTTCACAAGGGGGGAGGGGTCTGCACCTCCCTGCTGTTGGGGGATCGCACCCACGACACATGCCATTTCCCGGTACAACACATGGACATTATGCTAGTGGAAAAAAAGTTATGCGTTTGTATTAGGTTGCTCACACTGTTTCCAGATGAAAAACCCCCTAGAGTTATGTCCAGAGGACTTCTATTAATTTGTTTTTTAGATATTCTATCATTTTGTTAAGCAACACAAACCGATGCAACAGATTTCGGCCCAACAATCTGGCCCAGAAATCCAGAATACTGTCAATTATTATTTCCATATTGGAATAAGTCTATATTTCCTCCCTCATCCCTCAACCTTTGGTCAAGTCGCATCCCTCTACCATAAAATCAGGTATAACGTCTCCCCGATATCCGAAAACCAGTGTAAACCGACTCCTCGGGTGGTTTTGTAGATGATTTTGTCTTACGTGGTGCTTAGGTGGTATTCTAGATAGAAAATTAATAATAATAGCAGTGGGTCCCGTATGTTGGTGAAGCATCCTCTCTCCCTTTCATCTATAGTTCTTCACCACCAACAACCCCGCGCCAGCGACTCTGGCGAGCTTGCACGCCGTCGGCGATGGCTATCTCATCGTCGTCTCCTTTCTCAACGCATTGTGGCGCAGGCCGCCCTCGACACGCCCCTCCGTGCCGCCGCCGCCGAGGTCTTCGCGCTTTGTGCTCGCCTCACCGCCATCGAGGAATTCCTCCGGTTTGCAGACCACCAATTCCTCCGGTTTGTGGACCACCACAAAGCAACAAAGACCTCCTAGTCTCCCGCACCAACCAAGCCAAAGCGTCCAAGCTCAAGAGGCGGCAGTTGCCACCATAGACAAGGGGGAAGCTATGGAGGGCGCCGTGGTGCCGACCGTCGGCTACGACGCAAACGGCGTGCACCACTCGCTTCGCCCGCTGCGCCCATCGCGGCCGACCGAGGTCTCTCCCGGGTCATGGATTTCGATGGCAGAGACGACGTCGTCGTGACGCTTCATGTGCACGAGTGGCTATCTGTTAACACCAGAATTTGGTAAGCCCCGAAGTCCTCATCGGCCTAGGATCCATATCGGCTCAAGATTGGTATCGGCCGATGGGGGTTATCTCATCCACCAACAGCAGTCGGATTCTTGTTAGATTCGGAAAGATCTTATCCAGTGGTGACCGAGTCTAAGGAGGATGCGGCTTGTATCTCTTAATTAGGAAGAGTTAGTTAGCTTTCTGTTTTATCTTTAGGAAAGTGTGTTAGTGTCCGGCAAGGACTTTATCTTTTTCCTTTTATCTTTAGGAAGGTTTGAGTCCTAATCTGTTAGGATCTTTGTTAGTTTATGGGTATAAATATGTAAGCCCAAGGCTCATGTAAATCATCTCACGATCAATCAACTTCGGCGCATCGCCAACCTTTTTACTTTCGTCTTCTTCGGCGAGTTCATGCCCTTCTCGCGAGGGGTAAGTCTCGTTATGGCTGCCTGCGTTGTCGGGGCTAGGGCTTCGTCGTTCTGATTTCAACAACGTAAGCACCTATTATCATATATCTTAGTCAATCTGGTTTGGCTTCTCGATTTAGTTTTATCGGCCGAGATTCGCTTTAGGGTTTATGCCGGTATTGACTAAATTGCCTTGCTAGATTAGATTGGCTAAGGTATCCGCCACCCTGAAAATCAGTCAAGGGCTTGATTGTCTAGGTCTTGCGTTTCTTCTCATACTTGGTGCTGCATCAGTTCGGTTTGACCTACTAAGTCGTGATTAGAACCGTAATCTCTAGCCTGCTTATTGGCTGCCAATAAGGGTTTCACCGGGGTTTCAGCCGGTGAGTTATCTGGACGTTGCATCGGCCCAAGAGTTTTACATATAGATTGGATCTGGCCGATGACAACAGAGTATATATTGTTTATCTGCTTGTTGAGAGTTTATGCCATCGGACTTCTGGCCGATATGTGCTTTAATCTTCATATCAATGTTTATCTTATATTTATCTGGATTATGCTATATCATATTGCTACATCATCATGTTATCGTCAGCCGATCGTCTCTATATAGATATTTGTTCAGTACATCAGCTGGAATTGTGCCATCGGCTCATTGGCCGATCGGTTGTTTTGGCTATCGGCCTATCGGCCGATACGTTTTTGCCCTATCGGCCTATCGGCCGATAAACTTTCTGTTATGTTGTTTTGCATATCTTGTCAGTGGCAGGATCAAACTGACTGGCACGCCCGCGCTTCATCAATTTTAGGACCTGCACTGGAGCTAAGCAGATCTCCCAGGCCTTCGTGTGTCTGCACACCGGATCCTCATCGGCGGCACGGATTTGGCGTCAACACTATCGCAACCTCGGCGAGGTGCTTTGCCGCATCCGCGAGGTCAGCGCGTGCCAATGATTTGCATGCGACGCACCAAGGGCGAGGCCATCCTCCATGTGTGCTCCGTACGCGCGTTCCGTAACATGGACTCGGTGAGGTCGGTATTACAGGCCATGGAGGTTGGCACTCCGCCTCTCTCGCCGCTCGATTGAGCGATGTGTGCGGCTGTGTATGCTCCGGACGCAACGGTCCTGCTGGATGGGAGTGGACGGGGTTGTCAGGCGAACGATGGCGACGCTAGCCAAGGAGCAAGGGGTAGCCCCGCGGCGGACGGAAGGTTAGCGCTGGTTGCTCCTTGTATTGATTTGTGGCGTGGCGTTTGAATTTGTTCATGTTTATGTGGTTGATTTTCACTGGTTGGGAGTATGTGTTGATGTTTTTGGAATTTTGGTCGATTTTGCAGGTTGATTTCGCATGGTTAGTGATGCTGGAATTATTGTTCCCGCTGGTGGTGAGCCGCGCGAGGACGTCGCATACTCGCACCCCTAAACGATGAAGGCGACGGGGACGCCGGCGGCCTGCGATGACACCAGCCACATGTCGGCACAAGTAAGGTGTCCTCCAGCGAGTTGCACCAGATGGCGACCCGTCGACGGACTTGGGCAGCCAGCAGCAGCGGTAGGAAGCAACTCGCCACTGGCACTAGCAACAACTTCTTCATCTTCTTATCCCACGGGAACGATTCATATGCGTAGTTGATCTTCGCTCTCAGTATGTAGAGAAGAAGATAGGAGAGTGGAGGAGAGAGAAGAGGGGAAGAGAGGAGAGTCGTCGACATGTGGGTTCCTCGTGCTGACTTAGTGAGTCAATCGTGGTTAACCTGTTAAGTCAGCGAAAAACAACTTCCAAACCACTGAAGAAGCTGATTTGAACCGGTTTTTGAAGATGAGGGCGGTGTTATTCTCAGTTTTGCGATTGAGGAATACGATTTAATCAAAAGCAAAAGTTGAGGGAGGTAAAATAGACTTATTCCTTCCAGATTACGGTGCACCATGAGAGGGCCCACCTGTCGGTGTAAGCCCCCTAACCCTCCAGACGAGCAGGAGAGAATCCAACCCAACCCAACGCAAGAGAGGAGAATCCATCGCGACCTGACCTGTGGCCTCACCCGCCGCCCCACGAATACACCACACACGCGCACCAACAGAACGCGAAATCCCCAAATCGAAATCGACCCAGCCGGCACGCCGATCCGATCCGTCCCTCCACCCACCCATCCGGCCGCCACCGCTGCGCCCCTCTTCCACTCTCCACTCCACCCTATCCCCCGCCGCCTCCACCCCACCTTACCGCTTCGCGTCATCTTCGATTTGATTCGGTTCGGTTCGCGCGCTCGATCTCCCGCGCGTCGATTCCCCGCGAGCCGCGCTCTTATGTGCGCGGCTCCCATGGCTTCCAGTGCCCAGCCGCAGCAGCCCGCCGTGCAGCAGCAGCAGCAGGAGCAGCCGCCGCCGCCGGCGGTGCCGACTCCGGCTCCGGCTTCCGTGGCGCAGGGGCAGGCGCAGACGCAGCAGCAGAAGCCTACGAGGGTCTCGCTGTCGTACGAGGAGATCTCCAAGCTTTTCTCGTTACCAATCGCAGAGGCAGCCTCCATCCTCGGTAATCCCGCCGTCGCTCTCTCTGTCCTCCTTCAGATGTGGGCGAGATCCGTCGTTGGGTCGGCGTCGATTCGTTATACACCAGCTAAATGATGAACTTGGGGGGGGGCATGTGTTGTTGTGTTTGATTTGCAGGTGTTTGCACCAGCGTGTTGAAGAGGATTTGCCGCAGCCACGGCATCGTCAGGTGGCCGTATCGAAAGGTATGTTTGCCCTGTTTCCTGAGCCGATTCCTGTGTTTTCGAGTGATTGTGTTGAATGTCGAACTGACGAGGAATTCAGCAGATTAGTTTCATGAGCGATTCCTGTGTTTTTGAGTGATTGTGTTGAATGTCTAACTGACGAGGAAATCAGTGGTGCGAGAAGGAAGAACGAAAGCTATTTGCCAATGAAAACTAGTATGCTTGTTCTAATTTAGGGACTATTTGAGCAAAGAGAAGTATGCAGTGGTTGTATCCTATATGTAAACTTGGTGCTCTCTTTGCTTATATATTCTGCGGCAGTTGGTGGCTTTAACAATTTACAAGGTGGACTGCTTTAGGAACTGATATCGTACTAATCAAAGGCTTATCTTAATAGTTGAATTAAGCCTATCCTCAAAAGTAAGCAAGGAGAAGAATGAATCATGTAGGATAATGGCTACTTGAAGATGTTCATGAAAGATTGAAGTTTGCTTCGAAGGAAGAACAGAGGTGCTAGATTCTATGCTCTAGAAACCCTATTCTGTAGGTGGTAATTCATTATTTTCCATTAAATTTGACGTGCACTCTCAGTAAAACACCACTTCCCTTCTCCTCCCGTGCTGGCTGCCTCTAACCAGAACAGATAGCGACCACCCCTTGCTCCATCATGGCAATCATCCATGAATTCAGTGCTCTTCCTGACACAGGCCGAAGATATCAAGTATAATCTACATCGAAGAAATATAAGTCTAATTCCTTGGTATTGACTAGTTACTAACATGGATGAATTATTTTATTCTACAATCAGCTGCTAATAGAACTGCTGCTAAGAAACAAAAGGCCATCATCAGAAGTGTCAATCACGGCACCTGTGGCTTCTGGGATGCGCTTGGTGCGTGCCTTGATTGAGAATTGGAGGTGACAGGCTTTGCTGTGGAGAAAACGGACTGAGGACATGGTGGGATGAAGGGTAAAACTGGAAGGAGAATAGGTGAACCCTTGTGTTTAGGCAGGAAATCGTAAACAAAATATGTAACATGGCGTTTTATTAAGAGTGCATGTCTATTTAGTGGCAAATAATTAATTGGCATCTGTAAAATGGCAAGTCGTTAAAGCCATCATTGTTGAGTGGCGAATAGTTAATTTCCCCTAGTGAAATACTCCTTCTGGTCAAAAAATTTCGATAACTGAAATATGCTGACTAGCTGCATAATTGGTTAAAGCTTGTTGTTCAATGGCTACTTGATTGCCCATAGTGTGTTGGTTCAAACTGTTATTGAAGATGGTATTTACTCTACTCTGCCTGCAAACATAGAACAACTACAGTCTGAAAGCTGTTTTCTACCCCATGTTGTCTTCTCTTTCGCATATTGCTTATATTTCCCTAGCTTTGTTCTTAGTTTCTTCTTTGCAATCCAATCATTTATATTATTTTTCTTAAATATTCATGCTTGCAGCTTGTCTCTGGGAAGTCCGGTGATGACACAAAAAATGCTGAAAGAGAGAAAGCCAAGGAACTTCTTGAGATCTCTAAAATTGCAAAACAGAAGGCTCTAAGCGCATCTGGTCTATCAACAGTGTGAGTAGTGCTTTTTACTTGATTGTGTTGATGCCCATATTTTATTCCTGTTTCCTATACAATATAAATATGTCTTCTCTCTTCTGCAAATGTAAACTGGACATGCTTGGTTCTCACTGAATGTTAGCCATGACAACTGCCTGCTAGTGCTATTTTCTTGATAATCAACAGAGTATACTGAGGTAGTTGATGGAATAATTCAAAGCTTTTTCTACTCGCATGAATATTTCAGTGTAATATCACGTTTGACTAGTACAAGATGTGAAGTTCAATTTCTAGATGTGAAGAAAGCAGTACTTGAAATTCCAGCATTTCCTTGTTCTCTTATCTATCTGGACTGATAATTATTATCTATGGTAGATCTGGATATTCTGTTACAGTCCAACACCATCCCAGTTGTAATATTGGCTGTTTTATGGCACCAGTGTCCTATGGTAATTTCTATTGCGATTGATTCTAGCTTGTACTGCCACAGATTCAAGTTATGCTGAATGCACTATGTCGTAAACAACAGTGATGAACATATATGTGGCCAAGTAATACATGTATTATAAGGGATGGAACTAATTTACAGGACAATCTGTTTTCTCATAAATTTATTTATTAATTTCGAGAAGAATTTGACCCAGGTTATTTTTTTTCACCTGCTACTAAGATTTCTGCTTTGGATCCTGTATAACTTGGAAGTCTATGCACGTTTTACTGCAGACAATATCACCATTAACTTAAGCTATGTAGTGCAATAGAAAAAGTTAATGATATGCTCATTCTTGCCTTCTTGTCACTAATCTGTATCGTAAATATAAAAGCACATGACAATTTTAATTATACTTGTAGCTTCTGTGTAGTAAACTTTTACTGCTACTCGCTTTTGGCTTGTCTGATTTAACTGCTCAAACTCTGTTGTTGGTCTCATGACCCTTAGGTGTTTTAATTTTCCTTTTATGGCTACTTTGAGCTGTGAACATTGATAATTGTGCTTATGAATGTCAGTTGGGAAAAAAATATTTGTGCAATACTTGCATACAGTGTGTTTTTGTAGTGGTTCATTGCTCAGGATTCTACTGACCATCTGCTGTCTGAGTATGGATGCTGGGCCAGTAGAGTGGGACATTGGGTTGGTTACCAGGTAAACCTGACCACAACAACAGTTTAGACCATCCCTCTGTGGGACTCTCTGACCCGATGCTGCGTATATATTGTTCTATGTTTTCACACTTGGATGCTATCAACTTTCTCTCTGTGGTTACCAGTTACCACTATTGTAGTCTAATTTGGTCTCTCAGTTCTCTGCATCATGCACCATATGATGATCTATTGTCACTATTGAAGAAGCAGTTTGCAGCATTTGTTCTGACACTTAAATCTGGATGTATTGATAGATCACCAGGCGCTTTCCAAGGAGTGGCAAAATCTCAACAGGGAAGTTCGAAGGCAGGACAAGTCTCACCCCCAGGAAAACAAAATGTGTTGGGTGGATCAGCAATCTTGGCCCATGGTACCCAAACCAAAGGCATCCCAACCTACATGGACGACTTCAAGTACGGATTTCCATCATCTGGCTTGTCTTTGCAAACTATGAAATGGTGGGGGACTGACAGCCACACAGAGACCACACCTGCGAAAGACGATAACGGTGAAGCCCCTGAATCAGCAAATGAGGCTTCAAAGGGTATGACCGACGATGAGTTGGACTGGGGAGCAGATGAAGCTGAAGCCGAAGCCGATGCCGATAGTGCAATCACAACCGAACCTTCTGCACAGCTGTGCTCCCTGAGAAGGAAAGCTGTAGACGAGGGGCGCAAGCTGTTGACTGGCAAGTCCTGCGGGGGACTGGAGCTGTGCAGGCTGAATAAGAGGCAAAAGATGGCTCTCGCCCAGGTGTTCGGAGCCTCACTGCCGGAGCAGTTGAGGAGCAAGCTTGGGCGATGATTTTGCCTGCCATTTGTACCTCTGTGTAACACTAGTTAGTAGCGACCGGCATGGTTAAGTTGGTTCCTGATGTAACTTGTCCTGATCCATTTGTGTTGTGAGAACTAGATAAATTCGTTATGAAGAGGATGGTAGGAGTTTTGCCTGCCTGCTTTCTAATTTCACGTATTACTCCTTTCGTCCTAAAATAACTTTATTTATTCATAATTTTATTTGTCTCAAAATAATTTTATGTTTTAAGCAATCATATATTAAAGTTTATAAAAGTAGGAGACATATATTGGGGTATGTTAAAATAAGAGACGATTGCATTAAGATTTGCTTTAGGGTTTGTTAAAATGAGAGACGATTACATTAAAATTTGTTAGATTTGTTAAAGTGAAGGGCATTTTACTCTTTTTTTGTCTTTTTACCTTACAGTTAACTGCCGCTGCTTTTGTAGTGTGTCACTGACCCATCCTCTGTATGTTTGCGCATGTGGAGCGTGCCTATACCATGGACCAGCTAAATGCCGCATATACTACCCGCACGATGTGTACAGTTGTTTCTTTCTCCCGGATCCATTTTTTCTCCCCTTAAAAAGCTATCTTTTTCCTTGATGGTTAATAGTACTATTACTGTATTGCAATTGTATTCCTTTCATTTTAAAATAAAATATAAGAGATTTCGAATGAATGAGATCCATTCTAATACTACGAATTTGGATTAGGAGTCTGTTCAGATTCATAGTACGAGTATGTGTCACATCCATCCAAAATCTTTTATATTGTTGGCTAGCTATTCAACTCATCTTGATCAGTTGGTGTTAACAGCAAAATTTGATAAAGATATGCTAAGATGAAACAAGATTGAGTTAGATTCGAAACAGATTTGAAGGGATAGGGTTGTTTTCAAAAACAGAACAGGCATCGGCTGGAAACCGTATCGGCCGATCTGGAATCGGACTCGATCAGCCGATACGGGTAACCTGAGTCTGTGTCAGGATCGGAGAAGAGCTTGAAGATGTTGCCAATTAAGGATTGAGTCCAGAAGAGATAATTGTATCTATTAATTAGGAATAAGAGTTAGTTACTTTCTTTTACAATTTCATGGTAAGAGTTCACCTATGACTTGTTTGTTTAGACAAGTTTTGAGTAGTGTCCGATATGGACAAGGTTTATATGTTCAAGTATAAATATATGCCTAGGGTCTTGTAAAAAACAACAACAGTTCAATATACTCTTGGCGCATCGCCACAATTTCTTTTACTTCTCGATGAGTTCTTGTTTCAAGTTAGGCTGCATCGATTTCGATCTCCAATAAGAGGTATGGCTTGTCACAGTGACTTGTATTGGTGGATTAGCACATCGTTTTAGATGTTCTAATCTATCTTGTACAACTGCTGGTTATCATATATCTTAACTAATCTAAATCGATGACTCGATTTACTTGTATCGGCCAAATCTTACTTAAGGTTTTGTCGATATCGACTGAATCGTCCTATTGGCTTAGATTAGCTAAGGTATCCATCACCCTGAAAATCAGTCAAAAGCTTGATTGTTTAGATTCTACGCTT
Organism: Oryza officinalis; assembly: GCA_008326285.1. NCBI lineage: Eukaryota > Viridiplantae > Streptophyta > Magnoliopsida > Poales > Poaceae > Oryza > Oryza officinalis. The sequence goes on along the minus strand of BDMV01000001.1, from coordinate 12,517,290 downwards.
CTTTTCATACTTTGTGCTGCATCAGCCCTAGTCATGCTTAAAATCATAGAAACTAACCTGCTTCTTGATTGCCAATAGGGATTTCATCGGAGTTTCAGCCGATCTTACCTGATATAACTGTTCAGCTTTGTTTAAATTCCTTTAATCATGCTTTTCATGTTATATCTGCCCCTTATACAAGCATGTCACACTATTTAAATATATCAAGCTTGCTCTTGATATATTTGGTTAGATTGACATCCTTGTATAAGGCTGTATTGGAGTATTAGCCAATACAGTATCTTTTCTAAATCTAGGTATGGTATCATAGGCTATGACAAACAAATATGATCTTTACTCATAGATTACATGTTTGATTACATCTACAGCCGATGGAATATATTTTAGGCTTGCTCAATTTTATCCATCTTACACCTCACAGCCAATTCGGTCAGATCGCATCGGCTAGGGTTAACACAATACGTCATCGGCTCAAGTGGCCGATCGGCTATCATAATCTGACTCGTTTTATTGTATATTTTTTTGGTTGCAGGATCAAACCAACTGGCACACCCTAAACCTGAAAGCAAGATTTGGATTTGCACTGGAGCTAAGCAGAACTCCTAGGGCGCCGTGTTTTCTCATCAACAGTTGGCATAGCAAATTTGCATGTTTTCTCAAATTGACCAAAACCCTTGCACCTCTTCCATATAACTCTTTTTCTGCCAGGTTCTAGACAACCCCTTATTCTCTGCACTTTAGGTCTTCCAGCACCTCTCTTCTGCATAGGTGAGTACATCTTGAAGTCAAGATCTATATGTGGACACTATGACCACTCTGCCTGCCTAAGCTGTCTTGAAGGTATCAACACTCTAGTAGGGGCTCACAAAATCCTGGATTCTCCCTCTATTAGTGCAAATCCAAGACAATCCTAGATACTCCATCCACCCCGGTGGCGGATTGTCCTACACCATGCAGCTTTGGCAATTTTCAGCAACAGCTAGAAACATATAGTTTGAGGGGTTGTGGCTATATATACTGTAGAATCAAATGTGTTTGATTATCATTTTATGTGATGAAACATTGGTGGCTTGCGACATTTTATGTGTGTAATATTGGTTTATTGAGATGGTATTTCATGTGATTATATATGATTGATTTTGTGAAGAGTTGTGCGGATTTGACCTGGCGGTCAGACCGACCAAGCACGGCCGGCCAGACCGGAGTTATGCGCGCGGTCAGACCGGCCGACCCGCGGTCTGACCGGGAGGTTACCTGTTCGCTTTCGGTTTCGGTTTATCTTTTCGGTTACGGATTGTTTCTTCATGGATTTGACTTTTAGATGGTTTCTATGCGTATGGTTACTGTTGTTATACTAATGTGAGTCAAGTTTGGACGAACTTGTGCTTGGAATATGGTTTCTTTATCGTACGTGTGCAGGTATTGCTTAAAGCCTCGGGATAGTGTTGCCGGTGATGGATCGGAGTCGACTTGGGAGAAGTGGACGTCCAGGGATCAAGAGATCACGTGGGATACTAAAAGGCTTGAGGATAATGCACGTGGAAGATAGAGAATTCATATGGTATATGATAGGAATCGTGTACGTATGCAAAGAGGAGTTGAATTTGGAAGGGAGTCCGAATTCGGGAAGATGGATGGAGATAAGGAAAGAGATGAGTTTGAAGCTTGCAAGAGAGGGTTTCCCACGTGGTTGGGAGTCCTAATTCATGAGAGATTCGTGGGTTTTGTACAGCCTACTTCGTGTATAAATAGAAAGGGAGGGTGTGCCTCCTAGATATTGATTGTGTGGTTCATAAGTTGAGAGAATAGCTAGGGTTTCGAATAAGGTCGAGATTTTGATGAGGAGTGCTGTTGTTGCACTTGGTAAACACTTTTAGATGCAATAAAGTTGAGAGTTACAATTTATATCTTCGAGTTTGTCATCTACCGGTGTTTTCTGGGTCCCAACGGTCTGACCGAAGGAGTTCGTGCGGTCTGACTGGCGGGAGTGTGGCGGCGGTCTAACCGGAGGCAAGGCGGCGGTCTGACCGGCCAGGAAGGGCGGTCTGACCGACGGATATACGGCGGTGTGACCGGCAGTACTTCGACAGCGGTAGTACGATTTTGTTCTTGAGATTGATTTTGTTTTTCTAGATTGGTTTCGTTGGATTCTAGAGGTAATTTGTGATTTGGTTAAAGTTTTGGTTTTCCCTACCATTCACCCCCCCTCTGGTAGGTTTGATTACTCTGTTTCGATCCTACAAGTGGTATCAGAGCCTCGTTCTTGATTAGATCTTTGTTGTTTTTCTGATCTATTTGATATGGCTGAAAAGTTTTCAAACAAACCTCATATTTTCAATGGAACTGACTTTGATTATTGGAAGAAAAAGATGGAATCTTATATAACATCTCAAGGATATGACACTTGGCTAAAAGTTGCACAACCTTATGAAATTCCTGCTCGTATTGATACTCCTGCTCTCAAGTTAGATTTTGAAAATAATTGCAAAACTCGCAATATTATTCTTAATGCAATTTCTCGCTCCGACTTTGATCGTGTTTCGCATCTTGCTACTGCTAATGAGATTTGGAAGGCTTTGAATGATTTTCACATTGGATCTTCAAACATAAAAGAGTTACGAAAAGATGTTTTCAAAAAGGAGTATATCAAATTTGAGATGACACATGGGGAGTCTTTGGATGATTATCTGGGTCGTTTTAACAAAATTTTGAGTAATCTTAGATCTGTTGATACTTCTTATGATGTTAATTATTCTCAGTCTGAGGTTGCTCGTCACTTTATGAACGGTCTTGATATGAAGGTTTGGGATGTTAAGGTTACTTCGATTCAGGAATCTGTTGATATGAACACTTTAACTTTGGATGTTCTTTATACTAAATTGAAAACTTATGAGATGAACATTCTTTCTAAGAGGACTGATTCGAAATTTTCTGCTTTGGTGTCTTCTTCTGCATCTTCTTCTGATTCTACTTCATAGTCGATGTTTACTTCTTTCTCTGCCATGTCCGATGATCAACTGGAGGAAATCAGTGAGGACTTAGTATCGCTTGCTAATAGAATCTCTCGAGTTGTGAATAATGCTAGGTTCAGGAGAAGAGGAGGACCAATCCGGTGTTTCGGGTGTGGACAACCAGGACACATCCGCTCTCAGTGTCCCAAGGCTGGAAAGGGTACACAGGAGGAACCAAAGGCTCAAGATGGATCCAAGGACGCCAAGTAGAACAAGAAACAGGCAAAGAACATGAAGATGAGGAAGTACTACCAGAAGGCCTTGGATGAAGCTTTTGCAGCTGTGCAAGGATCCAGCGACGTCGAGTATTCAGATGATGATGAGGACGACAAAGGAAAAAATATCGCTGGAGTTTGTCTTATGGCAAAGAATATTGCAGATTCTGATGAACAGAATGAGGTAATAAACGCTCCTAGTGTTGAATACCTTCAAGAAGTAATTGCTAGACTTGGTTATAAGATTTCTAAATTTGAAAAGAAGATTAATCAACATGAAGTGGTTATTGATTCTCTAAATGTTGAAAACAGTCGATTAAAATCTCTTGTTTCTGATGATGATGAATGCAAGTCGTGTGAAGTTTTATTTGCTGAAGTTAATGCTGCTAGAGAAGTCAATTGGTCTAATTGCAAAAAACTTGATGTTGAAATTAAGAAATCTAAAAAACTTGAATCTTGTCTTGCTCTTAGCTTTGCCATGAATACTAGATTGATTGATGAGTTGTTTTTAACTAAAAGAACTTTGAATAAATGTCAAGTTGCTTTGTTTGCTAGCTCTATGTTTAATGTGATTAGCTCTAAAAGGTTAAAACAATCTAGTGCAAAACCTTGCTCAACATGTCTTGCTAGTGATTTGAAACTAAAAAATGCTTTAACTCGGGTTAAGCATATGGAAGAAATAGTTAAGCAAGATGAAGTGTTTTCTTGTCAAACGTGTAGAAAAAACAAAGGTCTTTTGGATGCTTGTAAAAATTGTGCTACTTTGACTCAAGAGGTTTCTTACTTAAAAAGTTCCTTGCAACGTTTTTCCGATGGTAAAAAGAACCTCAACATGATTTTGGATCAATCAAAAGTTAGCACAAACAATCATGGTTTAGGTTTTGACCCTTATAGTCACTTTTCTAGACATCCTCCTGTTGTTTTGAGCATAACTGAGAAAAGTGAAATTTTGACTAAACCTGATTCTAAACCTCCTATTTTTAAGTCTGCTGGCATTATGACTTCTTTGAGTGCTTCTTGTTCTACAAAATCTGTTGCTAGTACTAATTCTGTGTTTAATGCTAAATCTGTTGTTAGTACTAAAAATACTGTTAATGCTAAGCCTGTTGTCTCAACTTGTGCATCAACTCATCGTGAAAAGTATATCTGTTCTTTTTGTGGTAAACATGGACATATTGCTGGTTTCTGTTTTAGACTCGCTAGGAAACAGAAAAAGGAACGGGAGATAGCTTTTGCAAAACAAAGGTGGCAAAAATCAGTTTTTTTCTCGAGGCAAGTGGTCAGACCGCAGATGGACCGGCGGTCAGACCGGAGCTGTACCACCGGTCAGACCAGTGGGAAGCTGTCGGTCAGATCGCAGGTACAGAGGCGGTCAGACCGGCCTCAGGCAAACTTTTCTAACAGAAAACGTGTTGAATTTTCTACTGGTTATGTTCCTGTTGGTTCTGGTCGTGTGTCTCAGTACTGGATTCCTAAATTTTTATTATCTAACCCCAGTACTGAGGCTTCGGCATATGCTTGTGTGTAGGCACTTTTGGCGAGGAGGGAGAACGTGTGGATCGTTGATTCCGGTTGTTCGTGACACATGATCGGTGATAAAAGTTGGTTCTCCTCCCTCACGAAGGCATCAAGGAAGGATTCAATCATCTTCGGCGATGCTTCTACTAGCACGATCACTGCAACTGGATCTATCAAGGTAAGTGATAAGTTTACATTGAATGATGTCGCTTTGGTTGAAAATTTGAAGTACAACTTGCTCTCCGTTTCTCAAATTGTGGATGAAGACTTTGATGTTTTATTTAAGAAAAGTGGAAGTAAAGTTTTTGATTCATCTGGTGATGTTGTGCTTAATGTTTCTCGCTATGGAAGAGTTTTTAAAGCTGATTTTGAAAATAGCATTTCATTAGAAGTTACATGTCTTGTTGCAAAATTTTCAAAAGATGTGATGTTTTGGCATCGTAGACTTGGACATGTTGGCTTTGATCATCTCACTAGGATTAGTGGTTCTGAACTTGTTCGTGGTTTGCCTAAGCTTAAGAAAGATCATGATTTGGTTTGTTCTCTATGTCGTCATGCTAAGATGATTGCTTCTTCACATACTCCTATATTTTCTGTGATGACGGATGCACCAGGACAGCTTTTACATATGGACACTGTTGGTCCAACTAGAGTGCAATCTGTTGGAGGAAAGTGGTATGTTTTGGTTATTGTTGACGATTTTTCTCGATATTCTTGGATTTATTTTATGGCAACTAAAGATGAAGCTTTTGAACACTTTAAAAATTTATATCTTTGTTTGGCTCTTGAATTTCCAAACTCCTTGAGAACTATTCGAAGTGATAATGGTGGTGAGTTTAAAAACGCTACTTTTGAAAGGTTTTGTGATGAAAAAGGTCTTGAACATCAATTTTCATCTCCTCATGTTCCTCAGCAAAACGGTGTTGTTGAAAGGAAAAATCGTTCTTTGGTTGAGATGGCTAGGGCTATGCTTGATGAATATTCTACTCCTAGAAAATATTGGGCTGAAGCTGTTAACACTGCTTGTTATATTTCCAATCGTATTTTCTTAAGATCTAAACTTGGAAAAACTTCTTATGAGCTTCGCTTTGGACACACACCGAAGATTTCTCACTTGCGTGTTTTTGGGTGTAAATGTTTTGTGCTCAAATCTGGAAATTTGGACAAATTTGAATCTCGCTCTCTTGATGGTCTTATGTTGGGATATTCTACGCATTCATGAGGTTACCGTGTACTTGTTTTAGAGACTAATAAAATTGTTGAGACTTGTGAAGTCACTTTTGATGAGGCTAGTCCAGGTACTAGACCCGAAATTTCAGGTACTCTATCACAAGTTCAGGGGGAGGATATTTTTGTGGAGGAAAGCGATGACGAGGACGACGAGGCATCGGCCGGTCAGACCGGGGCTGCGGCCGGTCAGACCGGTGGTATACCGTCGGTCAGACCGGAGGCAGAGGAGCGGTCAGACCAGCGGGATGGCGATTCTTCGGGAGCTTCGGGTACAGATGCTAATAGACCTCCAGAAGCTTCAACTTTGTCAGAATCAACTACAGAAAATGAACAATCGTCAGATTTGAGTGCTCCACTTCGTATTCAACGACTACATCCTCTGGAACAAATAATAGGTAATTTGGGTGAACGTACTATAAGATCAAAGGTAACGAATCATGATTTTCATGCAAATTCTGCTTTTACGGCTAATTTTGAACCCAAAGATGTTACTCATGCTCTAACTGATGAATCGTGGATTAACGCCATGCATGAAGAACTTGAGAATTTTGAAAGAAATAAAGTCTGGTTTTTAGTTGAACCTCCTGTTGATCAAAATATTATTGGAACTAAGTGGGTTTTCAAAAATAAACAAAATGAGGATGGTTTAATTGTTAGGAACAAAGCTAGACTTGTTGCACAGGGTTTTACTCAAATGGAAGGGTTGGATTATGATGAAACTTTTGCTCCTGTTGCTAGGATTGAGGCAATTAGACTTTTGTTGGCTTTTGCTGCTTTAAAAGGTTTTAAATTGTTTCAAATGGATGTTAAAAGTGCTTTTCTTAATGGCTATATTCAGGAGGAAGTTTATGTAAAACAACCACCAGGTTTTGAAAATCCTGTTTTTCCCAACCATGTTTTTCGTTTGTCAAAAGCTTTGTATGGTTTGAAACAAGCACCTAGAGCATGGTATGATAGGCTTAAAAATTTTTTACTTGCAAAAGGTTTTACAATGGGAAAAATTGATAAAACTCTGTTTGTTCTCAAGCATGGTGGTAATCAACTGTTTGTTCAGATTTATGTGGATGATATCATCTTTGGCTGTTCATCTCACGCTTTGGTTGTGGAGTTTGCTGAAACTATGCGCAGGGAATTTGAGATGAGCATGATGGGAGAATTGACTTACTTTTTGGGATTGCAAATTAAGCAAACACCTCAAGGTACGTTTGTTCATCAAACAAAGTACACCAAGGATCTTCTACGACGCTTCAAGATGGACGATTGCAAGCCTTTGACTACGCCGATAGGAACTTCTACTGTTTTGGATCCTGATGAAGATGGTGAAGCTGTAAATCAAAAGGAATACAGGAGTATGATTGGATCATTACTCTACCTCACCGCTTCGAGACCGGACATACAATTTGCTGTGTGTTTATGTGCTCGATTTTAAGCTTCTCCAAGGGCTTCACATCGACAAGCTGTGAAACGCATCATGAGGTATTTGAAACACACTCTTGAATTTGGAATTTGGTATTCTACCTCTTCATCTATATGCTTGAGTGGTTATTCGAATGCGGATTTTGGAGGTTGTAGAATTGATAGAAAGAGTACTAGTGGTACATGTCATTTTCTTGGTACTTCTTTGATTACATGGCCTTCTCGAAAACAATCCAATGTTGCTCAATCAACGGCTGAGTCTGAGTATGTTGCTGCTGCTAGTTGTTATTCCCAGATTCTTTGGCTTATTTCAACTTTGAGAGATTATAATATTGCTTTTGATAAAGTTCCTCTCTTTTGTGATAATACTAGTGCTATAAATATTGCTAAGAATCCTGTTCAACACTCACGCACTAAGCACATTGATATTCGTTTTCACTTTTTGAGGGATCATGTTGAGAAGGGAGATGTGGAATTGAAATTTGTGGATACAAAGTTGCGACTTGCAGATATTTTCACTAAACCATTGGATTCTTCTCGCTTTGCTTTTCTAAGGGGAGAATTGGGAGTTATTCATCCTTTTGGCATCATTTGAGGGGGAGAGTTGTTGGCTCTTTGTTGTATGCATATTTTCTTTCTTCTTTTATTTTCTTTTGCATTCATGTTTTAATTCATGCATGGTGTCAAAAATATCAAAAATATAAAAAAATGAGAAAAAGGAAAAAGAAAAGGATGGATGAGCTTTGTTTTATATCTTTAGTATATTCTAGTGCTTGCTAGCAATGCTTGTTAGATAATTTGATTACTATATTAGTTTGTGTGCATTTTAGTAGTTATATGAGCTTTGAATATTGTTTTTAAGTGATATGATACATGACACATAATTCTTTTACTTGAATTAATGAAATATGCAATATTGAAGCAAGTGCTTAGGTTGACTGATTAATGCTTGTATATATATTTTATGGCTTGTTATTCCTCATGATAATCCTTTTGTTTCAATCACTGCAAGAGTCCATCCATGCTTTTTATATAAAAAAAGAAAATCAAAAAAATGAATACCGAATCCTTGGAAACAGTCTTGACGACAAGGACGTATTCGCAGTGAAATAAAAAAAGGGTGCCGAATCCTTGGAAACAGTCTTGACGACAAGGACGTACCCACAATAGTTAAAAAGTTCAAAAATAAAAAGCTTAAGGTTCTCTTGGTTATTTTTGGAGAAGAAAATTAACTTGAGAAAGAGTATCAATGCTATAGGTTTATATATTTGGTTTTTTCTTTCAGGCTTTGCAATTGTGAATATGTTGCATTTTAAATCGTTGAAATCATGAATCATTAATGTTGACTTGATCTTATTTATAATCTTTAAAGTTCATGTTTTTACTTTAGTGCATGTTTGTTAATTAGCTAGTCACTTTTTCTATCTTGTCATTGCAATACATGTACTTGAGTTACTTTTGGTATATTGCAATGCTTATCCCTGCTCATGATACATTGATGAACTCATTGTCAAAAGGGGGAGAACAAGGTAACAAAAAAAATTTTTCTTTGAAAATCTTCTGGCATTTGTAATGCTTTTTGGGTTGCTTCACAAAACAATATAAACCAATTGATTTTGTTGGGTTTGCCAATGGTTTCATCAAGGGGGAGATTGTAGAATCAAATGTGTTTGATTATCATTTTATGTGATGAAACATTGGTGGCTTGCGACATTTTATGTGTGTAATATTGGTTTATTGAGATGGTATTTCATGTGATTATATATGATTGATTTTGTGAAGAGTTGTGCGGATTTGACCTGGCGGTCAGACCGACCAGGCACGGCCGGTCAGACCGGAGTTATGCGCGCGGTCAGACCGGCCGACCCGCGGTCTGACCGGGAGGTTACCTGTTCGCTTTCGGTTTCGGTTTATCTTTTCGGTTACGGATTGTTTCTTCATGGATTTGACTTTTAGATGGTTTCTATGCATATGGTTACTGTTGTTATACTAATGTGAGTCAAGTTTGGACGAACTTGTGCTTGGAATATGGTTTCTTTATCGTACGTGTGCAGGTATTGCTTAAAGCCTCGGGATAGTGTTGCCGGTGATGGATCGGAGTCGACTTGGGAGAAGTGGACGTCCAGGGATCAAGAGATCACGTGGGATACTAAAAGGCAAGAGGATAATGCACGTGGAAGATAGAGAATTCATATGGTATATGATAGGAATCGTGTACGTATGGAAAGAGGAGTTGAATTTGGAAGGGAGTCCGAATTCGGGAAGATGGATGGAGATAAGGAAAGAGATGAGTTTGAAGCTTGCAAGAGAGGGTTTCCCATGTGGTTGGGAGTCCTAATTCATGAGAGATTCGTGGGTTTTGTACAGCCTACTTCGTGTATAAATAGAAAGGGAGGGTGTGCCTCCTAGATATTGATTGTGTGGTTCATAAGTTGAGAGAATAGCTAGGGTTTCGAATAAGGTCGAGATTTTGATGAGGAGTGCTGTTGTTGCACTTGGTAAACACTTTTAGATGCAATAAAGTTGAGAGTTACAATTTATATCTTCGAGTTTGTCATCTACCGGTGTTTTCTGGGTCCCAACGGTCTGACCAAAGGAGTTCGTGCGGTCTGACTGGCGGGAGTGTGGCGGTGGTCTAACCGGAGGCAAGGCGGCGGTCTGACCGGCCAGGAAGGGCGGTCTGACCGACGGATATACGGCGGTGTGACCGGCAGTACTTCGACAGCGGTAGTACGATTTTGTTCTTGAGATTGATTTTGTTTTTCTAGATTGGTTTCGTTGGATTCTAGAGGTAATTTGTTATTTGGTTAAAGTTTTGGTTTTCCCTACCATTCACCCCCCCTCTGGTAGGTTTGATTACTCTGTTTTGATCCTACATATACCTGGTGCCATGGAGATATTTTGAGACTTTTGGACCTTCTTATACCTAAGCAAGCCAAGTGCATGTCAAAGAGACCCAATAGCTAATTGGAGATCCTTCTAAGGAGAGTTTAGCCTTGAGAGTGAGTTCTTGCACATTTGTAAGAAGGCTAGTTGTATTCCCATCATCTCCAGAGTGTGCTAGAGGTTGTTTGCGGCACTAGAGAGTGGTTTTGAGAGTGGTGTGGAGTTCATGTGCTTCAAGTTGTAGAACTTGCGCATTTGTAAGAGGAAAAGGAAAAGGAGAAGCCCGTGAAGCAACCAAGTGGAGTGTGGTGTGCCTGGAAGAAGTTTGTGATGGTTGACACCTCTCCTCTACAAGGAAAGAAGTGATAGTGGAAGCCGGGCTACATCTCGACGGGTGATTGGTAGAGCAAGCTTCATCGGAGGAAAGTTGTGTGGCGTCTGAGCTTGGGACCAAGTGGGTCGCTTGGAGCATGAGCTTGTCCTTGGTTATTGCTTGAAGAGATCAAAGCACTATCGGAGGTGGTATCTTGGAAGACGAAAAGGGTTGAAAGAGATCCGGCTTTTTGGACCCCTCAACGAGGACATAAGATCGGTTGGATACGAACTTTGTTAAACAAATTGATGCATCCTCTCTTATTGATCACCTCCTAGTTCTAGGGTATGACCAGCGATGAGTTTGACTGGGGAGCAGATGAAGCTAAAGCCATAGCCGAAGCAGATAGCGCGATCACAATTGAATCATCTGCACATCTGTGCTCCCTAAGAAGGAAAGCCGTAGACGATGGGTACAAGCTGTTGACCGGCAAGTCCTGTAGGGGCTTGGAGGTATGTAGGCTGAATAAAAGGCAAAAGATTGCTCTGGCCCAGGTGTTTTAGGCTTCACTGCCAGAGCAGTTGAGGAGCAAGCTTGAATGATGATTTTGCTTGCTACCTTGGTGTAAGACTAAGTGTGTAAGAATATTTAGTAGTTACTAAAATTGTCAGCTACTTCATGATGTATCTTGTCTTGATTCATTTGTCACAAAAAATGGCAACCGTTGTTGAAAATGCCAATTATTAAATGGTAATGAGATTTTGTGATGTCTAATACCTTTTTTACCAAGCTCAGTCAGACAATCAATATACAATAAGTAAATGGCATGTTGACTATAATCTTGGTCAGCAGTATATCACAATAAAAGGAGTTTACAGGTAAACCTAACTGTAAAACCAAAGGAAACCTGAGAATCTAAAACCAACAAAATGTTCTGCTGGATATAACTGGGCATACTTGAAGAGAGGGCCACTCGGTCTATGGGCATACTGAGTTTTACAGGTCTCAAACCCTCGCGCTAACTGTAAAATCAAAGGTGCTTGATTCTTCTGTTGTGATGAACAATTGGCATCTGAGGTTATTGGTTTTGATATTTGGAGTTCTATATTTAATAACAATTGCAAAGCCCGTAATATTTTGTTGAGTGGAATTTCTCGTTCGGATTTTGATCGTGTGTCACATCTTAAAACCGCTCATGAGATTTGGATTGCTTTGAAAAACTTTCATCAAGGAACTACTAATATTAAAGAACTTCGTCGAGATATTTTCAAAAAGGAATATATAAAATTTGAGATGAAACCTGGAGAAGATTTGGATGATTATCTTGGTAGATTTAATAAGATTTTGAGTGATCTTAGATCTATTGATTCTTCTTATGATTTAAATTACACACAATATGAGATTTCTCGCCACTTTTTGATTGGTCTTGATATGTCTATTTGGGAGATGAAGGTTACATCTATTCAAGAGTCTGTTGATATGTGTACTTTGACGTTGGATTCTCTTTACACAAAACTCAAAACTCATGAGATGAATATTCTTTCTCGCAAGATAGATTCTAAGTCTAGTGCTTTGATTTCTCCCTCGACTTCTTTGGATGTTGGTGCTTCTTCGTCAAATTATACCGCTCTTGCTTTGATTAATGCCATGTCCGATGAGCAGCTCGAACAGTTCGAGGAGGAGGACTTGGTTTTGGCTGCTAACAAGGTTTCTCGAGCTGTGAACAATGTTAGGAACAGGAAGCGAGGAGGTCCCATTCGGTGCTTTGAGTGCGGAGAGTTGAATCATATTAAGTTCAATTGTCCTAACCGCAAGAAGGTGAACAAGGAGAAGGAGGTCGACAAGAAGAATATCAAACAGGAGAGGAAGAAGAGTTGCATGCAAAGGCTAATTCGAGAACTCATAGAAGTTTGTGAGAGCGATGAATCAGACTCAGAAAAAGAGAGCAATAGGAAAGGTACGCATGTTGTTGATTTAGCTTTTATTGCTCACAATGCAAGTTCTGATGAGGATGAATATGATATGATCAATTAGAACATGCTGCTTTCAAATTTGCGGAGAAACTTAAAACATGTTCTAATATGCTTGATGAGAAGGATCACATTATTGAGATTCTAAATGCTGAAATTGGTACATTAAAATCTCCGATTCCTAATGATGATGATCGCAAATCTTGTGAAGTTTTATTTTCTGAAATTAATGCTTTACGAGATGTTAATTCTGTTAATTGCTTGAAATTGGAATCTGAGGTTGAAAATACCAAAAGGCTTGAGTCTTCTTTTGCTCTTGGATTTGCTTTGCATGCTCGTGTTGTTGATGAGTTGATTTTGACAAAGAACGTGTTGAAAAAATATAAAACTGCTTTTTGTGCAAGTTCTTTGTTCAATGTTTTGAGTGTAAAAAGGGTTAAACAACACAAGGATATTTTGATTTTGCAAAATTGCTCAAAGTGCTTTTTGAATGAGATGAAATTGAAAGATGCTTTAGGACGTGTTGAGTACATGAAAAACATTGTGAAATGTGATGAGGTGCTTTCGTGTTCTAAGTGTTGCAAGAACAAAGGTGTTTTGGTTGATTGTGAAAATTGTGCAAATTTGACAAAAGAAGTTTCTTATTTGAAAAGTTCTTTGGAAAGATTTTCTGATGACAAAAAGAAACTTAATATGATTTTGGATCAATCAAAAGTGAGCACTTATAATTGTGGTATAGGTTTTGATCCTAATGCCTATTTTACAAATCATCAACCTGTTGTTTTGAGCGTAACTGAAAAAGGTAAAGTTGTAACAAAACCTGAACCAAAGAAAATGGTTTTTAAATCTGCTGGGATTTTGTCTTCTCGTTCATCAACGGTTCAAGAAACAAAGTCTTTTATTGCGAAACCACCGATTTCGAAACTGTCTAATTCAAAAACTTCTTGTCGTGGGAAGTACACTTGTTCTTTTTGTGAAAAAGATGGACATTTGGTTGGTTTTTGTTTTAGACTTGCCCGTAAACAGAAAAAGGAAAAAGAGATTGCTTTTGCGAAACAAAGATGACAAAAATTGGGTTTTGGTTCAAGGAGCACGGTCCGACCATAGGTGTTCAGGCGGTCAGGCTGGCCAGGCCTGGGCAGACCAAGTAGACAGCTGTGGTAAGACCGGTCTCGGGGTAATTTTGCGCGTAATTGAAATCGGATTTTTGTGAAGCGACAAGGTAAGTTTTCAGGTAAGTCTGATTTTGATTTTTTCGTACATATGTACCTACTAGTTCAAATGGTTGTGTGACTCAGTGTTGGATTCCAAAATTTCTTATTTCTAACCCCAACATGAAGGTCTCGACATCATCTTGTTCGTAGGTATTTTGGCGGCATACTCCCCATATGTGTTCAAAGTGGAGAAGGTCATGCTTTTTTTAAGGTAACATCAATTTACTTTTGGGTTGACATTTTTTTTTGTTCTTAAAATTTTTGATTTCTTCTTGATTTTTCTTTGTGAAGAGTTGGAAATCATTCATCCTTTTGGCATGGTTTGAGGGAGAGTTTTTGTGCTCTTTGTTTTATCAAGCAACAATAAAAAGAAACAAATTGAAAGAGAGTTTTGTATTATGCATATAGTGTTTTTGTTCATGCTAGCAATACTTTGAAGGTTTATTTGTTTATTTTATAGCTTGTATGAATTTTAGTATTTTCATAAGGCTTAGATATTGCTTTTAAGAGAGATGATGCATGACACTTAAATTTTATATTTGAGTTAATGAAATATGCAATATTGATACTAATGCATAGGTTGGATTATGGATGCATATGCATATGCTTTTTTTGAATTGTTATTCCTCAAATAGCTTTGAAATTGCTCATTGTGCAAGAGAATAAAAAACATTTATGTGAAAAAAATGAATACCGAATTCTTGGAAACAGTCTTGACGACAAGGACGTATGCAATATGAGAAAATAATGGGTGCCGAATCCTTGGAAACAGTCTTGACGATAAGGACGTACCCGGAATAATTAAAAAAATGAGCAAAAATATGAAAAAGCTCTGAAAATTCTCTTGGTTGTTTTGAGTTAAAGTTAATTTGGGAAAGAGTAATGATTGCAATAGGTCTATATGTATGGATTTATTTTTTAATTTATGTGTTTGTAACGATGTTGCATTATAAATCTTTTGAATACATGAATCTTGATTGCGTTATTGAACTTAATTGTAAAATATTTGGTTTATGATTATACTCTAGTTTATGCTTGCTATATAGTTGATGGGTTTATCTTCTCTTTGTTGCAACATATGACATGAATTTCTATATATATGTTATTAAGCTCTTGAATATTACCTAAACATAATTCCAATGCTTGATAAAATCATTGTCAAAAGGGAGAGAAGAGATACAAACAATACAAGATGTGTTTTTTCGTGTTTTTCTTTCTTTGTTTTTTCTTTCAAAGGAGGAGAAATTTTTACACCAAAACAAACATTTTTGATGGAGTTTGCCAATGTGTTCATCAAGGGGGAGATTGTAAAATCAAAGGTGCTTGATTCTTTTGTTGTGATGAACAATTGGCATCTGAGGTTATTGGTTTTGATATTTTGAGTTTATTGGCGAAGTGGTTTTTGAGATGATTGAATTTTCAGACGGTGAACAGTGACTGGTGTTTTGTCCGGTCAGACCGGGCAGGCAAGGCCGGTCAGACCGGAGGTGTGTGTGCGGTCAGACCGGCCAGCTCACGGTCTGACCGGCCAACTCTGTGTCAGTTTCAGTTTCGGGTTGTTTTATTGGATATCCGTGGTTAATTCATCCTTATGGCTTCTAGATGGATACTATGCATATGTAATACTGTTGTGTGCTAACAATGAGTCAAGTTTGTGATAGCTTATGCTCGGATATGGTTTCTTTGTTTGATTCATGTGTAGGTAATCTTTACGTCTCGGGAGAGTATTGCCGGTGATGGATCGGGAGTCAACTTGGAGATAAGGTGACGTCCGGACGGTCAGAGATCATGCGGGATACTTAGGCTAAAGATTAATGCACGTGGTTGGTGATGATTCCATATGGCATACGATGGAGATATTGTGTGCGTATGGGATGCGGAGTCGAGTTTGGAAGGAGTCCAAATTTGGTATGATTGGAGTATGTAAAGATGGTTTCTTGTACGGGAAGGTTTCTTAGGTGGATTAGAACTTCTTGTGTGAGTTTGATTCGTGATTTTAGGTTGCCTACCTCATGTATAAATAGAGAGGGAGGGTGTGGCCTCCCGGTATCGCTTTGGAGTGCATTGAGTAGAAAGTTTAGTTAGGGTTTCGAGTTTAGTCGAGATTTTCGTGAGGAGTGCCGTTGTTGCACTTTGTAAACACAGAGAGAAGTAATAAAGTTGTCATCTACTTTGAGAGATCTTCGATTTGTGTTTGCTCGGGTTTCGGCGGTCTAACCGGCGAGACACCGGCGGTTAGACCGGTGATACAGGGCGGTCAGACCGGCGATACAGGGAGGTCAGACTGTCAGGACAGGGCGGTCAAACCGGCCGATCTATTCCGGTCAGACCGATCTACATCGATTTGAGGGTAACTTTTAATTCTGCTAAAAGTTTTGGTTTTTGGGTACTACAACCATTCACCCCTCCTCTGGTTGGCTTAGTTCTTGTTCTTCGATCCTACACTAACGTGGCTTGGTAGAGAGGGCAATTCAGTCTATGGGCATACTTGAAGAGCCACATGTTAACACACTTCTTGTGGAAGGTGTGTCCATAGGGCAACGTACCAGTGACGTTGGATTTACAAAGATGGGGTATACAAACTTGAAGAGAATCATCAACATAAGGAAAAACCTACAACTTTATTACCAAAGAAAAAGAATATAAACTATGTAAAAAGTTACAAAGTACTAAGGAAAATACTTGTAATCAAATATAGTTGTTCGGTTTGGATCTTTTTGGGCTATTTTGCAATTTTAGAATCAATATAGTTATTCTAACTCAATAAATCATATACACAAACATAATACCTAATAAATCCAAGGGTGTTTGAGAATATTTTGAGGGTTTATCCCCATGTCCCATGCTATGTTTGCCCATGCAACGTACGGATGCTCTGGCCGAAAGCAAGTGGGGCTAAGCAAAAACAGTTACCTCGGTTGTCATCGTCGTCCTGGAAGATCGAAACCTATCCAATCTTAGGCCCTGGTGCATCCGCATCTTAGGCTGGTGTCTCTCAAAGGGGGACGAGGCCGATATTGGCGCAGGCAGGGGATAGTAGTTGTAACGATTGAAGAACAAAGGCATAACGAGGATCCAGGACCAAAGTTGCAGATGTCGCCGCCGAAGATTTTAGAGTAATATGGATGGAGTACTAAACAATCCCTAGTGCAGAAACACTTTCATGCTAGGCTATGACCTCAGTTTCTGCATTTTTTTTGAACAACCCGCACAAGACAGTGCAAAGTTCATATTGATACAACAGGAAAAAATGTACAAGATTACAACCGAGGAGGCTATAATCAGGAAAAAGAAAAAAGAGACCCCCCACATGCTAGAGACTCCAAACACACATCCTGGAGAAGCATAGCATCGAAACGGCAGCCGCTGCGCGTGATCGATCGCCACTAGCCCTACATGGGGATGGCAAATGCCCCTGCCTCAAGCCAAGTCCAACAGAAGGTCAACGACATACTCCCAGCCACCCTCATGGAAGGGTTAAGGGTGAGGGCGAGAAAGGAGAAAGAATCACTCATCTTCGCGCCAACCTAGAGATGAAACCAAGAGAACGCCAGAGGCCAAACTGAGGACAAGATAACAAAGACGAGGGAACAAGACCTCCTAGGCAGCGCCTCCATGGAGGTCATGACGCCAAAGGCGCCACCGTCGCCTATCCACCATGGACTAGGTTTTCACATGGAAAGTCCTATCGGGGACGAACAGGTGATGGCTCGACAATGCCGTAGGGAGGAGCACGACACCTAGAGGCGTCGCGTTGTCGGCTAGAAAACATCGAGCTAGGCTTTCCCCGCATCACCAGCTCCCACCTAGTCGTTGCCATCCCAACGCCCTACCACCTAACGACCTCTTCCATCATGCAGGCTCGCCGCACCAGCGCCCCTCCACCGGCCAGCAGCCTTGCATGGCCTCGCTCGCGCCCAACATCGACTCGATGTCTCTTTGCCATCCTCCATGAGCCACCGCGCGAAGCAAGCCCCGTCGTCTGCCATCGACCCCGCCTCTCCCTCCCACGGTCGCCTTGCCCGCCTCCACGGCCACATCCTGCCGCCGCCCCGCGCCGCCGACCCACAACGTCGACTCCAACGGTGCCATGTCTCCACTGCCTCCGAGCTGTAGCGCCTCCTCACGCCATCTTGCCCTCACTGTCATGCCATCGTCCGCTCTCCCACACAAACTAGCAAGAACGCCACGGGGGCGGCGGATCCGGCAACGACGATGTCGGTTCTAACCTTCGACGTCTGTTGACGCGAAATTCATCGTTCACACGAAGGCCTAGGAGATTTGCTTAGTTCCAGTGCAGGTCCTATCAATTGGCTTCAGGGCTTGTGCTAGTTAGTTTGATCCTGCAACTAACAAGATGAAAATAGATCGATGATCAAGATCGACCAATAAGCCGGTGTGATGTAGCGAGGCTAACCGATATCGATAGGGTTTTGATCAATCGGCTATAGATCCAATATATATTCAAATAATCAAACAAACAATGAGATTTATGTTATCATCGATTGGAACTAAACTATGCATAATCACTAATAAATTGTTCTTTATCAAAAAACAATCTTGATAGATCAGACCAAACTGAGATAGTATAAGATTGAAGTTGATAAAGATAGATTTAACTAAAGATTATACAAGTTTGAGTATAAGCCGATGTAACTCAGAAGATGCAATGAGACAATATAATGTGAACCAATTGACCAAAACTAATACAATATGATAGATGTAAATTCGATGTTTGAAACATACATTGGCTGGAGATCCGATGTAAGTAAATTAAAGTATATATCGACTAACTAACCGATATATCTTATAGCTGAAGCCCACAATAATGCTAACTCATCGGCTAGAATTTCGATAAACGTTATATAAAAACCTATCAGCTTATTAAACTTATTAGCAGCAATCTAATAGATCGGATGTAACCAAGACAGTATAAGATTGAATATAATAAGAAAAACCTACTTAGCCGATAGATCTACACGAACGTGATCGATATAACAAATCTATCTAGAACAACAGTATGATTAAAAAAACATCAACTTAGTCAAAATATTGAACCTAACCGAGAAAGTCTTAACTAAGCCGATACAACTCTGAACATCAATGCAGTTAAAGATAGAATCAATATATCAGATAGGCAACGTTTGCGTCAACCTATATAGAATACTAAACTTAACCGCGAAAGTTTTAGCCACGTCAATACAAACGAAGTTGACGGAACTTCTCACCGAAGATCGAACTTAACTTATGCAGCCCCACTCAAAACTAAGAACTCACTAGGATAAAGGGTGGCGATGCGCCAAAAGTTGCATATTGATCGAGAAATAATTTACAAAGACCCCGGATGTACATATTTATACCCTTGGGTTGATACTAGTCCTAATCGAACATGATACATGTTTTCGAATGATAAAAGGAAAAATACAAGTCCTAATCGGGCACTAGATAAAACTTCCTAAAAATAAAAGGAAAGTTACTAAATCTTGCCAAATTAATAGATAGAATTAGATTGTCATGCCACGGACTTCATGATTCCTCTTTGAATTCAGCTTGATCTGGATAAACTTTCATCTACCAATCAGCTTCTTTTCTTAACTGAGTCCACTAAAGCACGCGGCCGACACGACGGTCACGAATCAAAAACAAGCACCCCGAATCACGTCCTGGTGGGCCGAGTCGAAGGCGGCGGAGAGAGCCGGTTGGGCATGTCGTGCACGAGATGAGCGTACGTCTTGTGGAAGTACAAGAGGCACAACATCGGGAGCACGAAGAAAGCAGCGACGTAAGAGAGATCTGCGTAGGACATGCCGCCAACTGGCACACCGCCAGCAACCGCGCATGCGGCCGACACGCCCACCGCAAGGCGAACATAGGCATCGCGAATCTCACTCAGATCAAGGGCGAGGATGAGGACGACGTCGAGGTTATCAAGCTTGAGCTCAAACTTTTTTTTTTCAAACAATGGAGGAGTGGCAACTTAAGCAATGCTTTCATATAATTAGCATCTTAAGTTGGTAAAAAAGAACAAGATTTGCATATCATGTACTGCTCATATATTTTTTGATACTGCATTATGATGTCTCTGTTTTATCACTAGGCATGACATGTAAAGCTTTCAATCATCATATTTAATCATGTATCATTATGATTCTTGCGCTAAAAGTCCTACTGGGCAATATGAATGTTCATCACTTAGAATTCTTGCTACAAAGCGTGGGATATCAATCTAGTTAAAAGGATACATATGCCATGGGGAAAGTGATAAAAATATAAGCACATGTAGATTTAATTTATTCCATAAATAAATCACAACATTGAACATGCATACCAGCATAATCACATCACATGATCTACACATGTAAAGTAGATAGTAGAATATGAACATATCGAATATGTGAAACATTGTGAATGCATAACAAGAGTTCTGAACGTTCGGCTGCACAACAGGAACAACTCGCGGTACCGAACGTTGACGACAGCGCGCAACACCGGAGCGAAGAGGAAGACGAGCCGTGATGGACGAACAGCAAGCAGTCACGCGAAATGCTTCTAAAAAATCTTATCGTCGTCTTCTCCCGGTACAGGACATCGAAGGCGAAGGTTCAGAAGAACTGCTCTCCTGATCGTCGGTGCACGTCGACGAGTGAGACGGCGTAGCGATGGCGCAGTACAAAGTAGGAGGCAAAATCTTAGATTGCTCACTAAATTTTGCAGCAAAACAAAATTATAAAAAGAAGCCACATCTGCGCAAGGGTGAGAAACCAATTTTGACGGACCATTAGCGCATGATTAATTAAGTATTAATCTCTTTTTGGAAAATAGATTAATATGATTTTTTAAAACAACTTTCGTACAGAAAATTTTTGCAAAAAACACACCGTTTAGCAGTTTGAAAAGTGTGCGCGCGAAAAACGAGAGAGATGAGTTGGGAAAGATAAGAGAAGAACACAACCTAAATTGGAAGCGGGACTCCAGGAGATGGAGGACGGGAAGAGTAAGACGAAGGACATACGATCGGTATTTTTCTAAGTAGAATAGAAAAAAATCTATAGGTTGCGATGAAAAATAGATTAAAATTAGAATAAATAAATATATTTTTAAAAGCATTGTACAAATGCAGACTCTCACAACGTACACACACTTACTACCCATATGAACGCACACACGCACACCCTTATCTCTATGAGCATTGGACCAAAATATCTTGAAATTGATGAAATTATCACAGGTGTCTTGTTGTCGACGGGTACATCGCTTACTATTGAAAGAATAATTAGCTGAAAATATAAGCACCTGTGTCAAGTTCAGGACTTGGACCCAGATGGATAAGTTCCACCACAAGAAACTAACCGGTTGTGCTACGTGATCACTTTGCTGATAAATAAATATTCTGTAGCAACATAGAGAGAAAATGCTAGTAAATATAAAGGTAACGAAAATAATAAAGATATATTAGTATTTTTCTGATAAGTAAAGGTAAAGATAAGATTATTTTCGTCTACTCATAGGAGTGTTTCACACTTTTATTTTTATCCCAATTACTTCCTCCTACTTGAAATATAGCAAATCTAATATTACATTAGACACAACCTAACACTTAGAATATGGACACAATTTATGCCCATCGAGTTGCTCCTGCGCCCCCGTGTGCTTCCATCTCCTGATCCCACATTCCGGCACGCCTGGCCGACAGATCGCCCTCTCGACGCGACACGATCACACCAGTAGATCGAATTAGAGTGACCTGCGAGACAAAATCGTGATTCCATTTTAATGGGAAACCTATACAGAATAGATTTATGCTTCCTAACAAACAAGTCTGCACTGTTCCAATCAACCTTATTAAAAATTTTGATAGTGTAATTATTTTTCATATTATAGTGTTACTAAATTTTTGTAGTGTTGAATGTGTTTATTTGATGTTTTATTAAATTTTGGTGTTGTTTTTATGATAGGAAACTTTGTCGATTTTTAATAAGGGTAAGATTATGTTTAGTCGTTATCTTATAAAAATATTTTTTTTCTAAAGGTTATCCAACTAAATTCGGTAATGCCATAAATAACTTAGCAGGGTTAAAAGTGACCACAAAATTGAATTGGTCATAGGATTAATAAATTGTTTTGCCATACTTCTTCGATATGAACGTAGCAGAGTCCAAGAGTCGTCCTTTTCACGATGAATTGCAAATTAACCTTGAGAATCCTCAGGTTCAGGTTCGGTAGCCCGATTTGAGAAGAAAAATCGAGCGTTCTACTACTGTCCCATGCATGCAAGGTAAGTGCTAGTTAGTTTCTTTTTCTTCCTTCTCGTCACTTTAAATATTATTTTTCTAAACTATTTATCCGATTTACGATCCGATCACATCGTTATATTCGTTGTAATTAAATCTTTACAATAAGATATCACATAATTATATTTTGATAAAAGAAAACATATGTTTCAATCCGTTAACACTAAATTTTTCATATGTGATAACGACATGTTTCAAATTGTGCATTCACTGTGCTTCATAAAATTTATTTAATTACTTGTCTACTCTCTTTTCAATTCATCCATGCATGCATGGATGTATTTTAGCAACCTTCAAAATGATTTTTCTTCTAAACTAATTATCCAATCTATGATTCGATCACACCGTTGTATTCGTTGTAATTAAATCTTTACAATAAGATATCGTATGATTATATTTTGATGAAAAAAAAACATATGTTTTAATCCGTTAACACTAGTTGTTTCATATGTGATAGCGACATGTTTCAACGTGTATCTTCATCATGTTTCATAAAATTTTTAAATGTTTCGGTTGCTGGTTTTTTTTCATCATACATAACTTTGATGTTTCACTCAAACCGAAACATTTGACCGATCGATTTTTTTGGTACCGGGTGTTCGATGAAAAGATCCCTCCAATTAACCTAGCCCCGTGGACATAAAGTTGTATTGGACTCGATGCTAGGAATCGAGATGGTCTTGCTGTCGTCTACGACTACGAGTCCGACTCCGGAACGAGTTCTATATATAAGCCTGCATATAAGTACCAGTTTGCCGCTTTGACACTGTTTGACATACGCACGATTGATCGAGGAGCAATTGAAACAAGACAGATGGCATACGCACGATCGATCGAGCAGCCAACTGAAACAAAACAGCGCAGAATCGAGACAATGGGGCTGCGGTTCAAGACCGTGGTGAACATCACGCTGGCGGCGTCGATGGCCTACGCGGCCTTCGGCGCCGCGGTGACCTACTCGGCCGCCGGCGCTCCGGTGGCTCTGGCGCGCGCGTTCGTTCTCGGCTATGGCACGCTCCTCTTCCTGCTCCCGTTCTCCGTCTACGCGCTCGAGTTCCTGCGGCAGGAGATCTCAATCGCGCGCACGCCGCTGTCCGTCCAGGCGTGCGTCGCGGTCACCCCGTCGCGCTCTCCGTCGCCGTCCTGACGGTGCTCAAACAAGCGAGAGCCGGCAGCGACGTTGCCTTCGCCACCTGCGTCGTCTGGGTCGCCGACGTAGCCGCCGTCCTGTCCCTCGCGTGGTGCCTCACGCCCGGCGGCACCCTCGCCATGGCTTTCACCAGGAGGAGACAGTACGAGGAGTGTTGGAATGCACTGGAGCGGATGATGAAAGGGTATAATCCCAATGACCCCGCCACGGTCCTCTTCGCCCTCGACCTGGGCGAGATTCGCGATGCACCCGTTCGCCTCGCGGTGGCTGTGTCGGCGGCGTGCGCGGTCGCTGGCGGCGTGGCGGTCGGCGGCGGCGTGTCCTGCACAGGTCTCTCCTACGCCGCCGCATTCTTCGCGCTCCCCATGCTGTGCCTCTCCTACTTCCAGAAGACGCACGCTTATCCCGTGGACAGCATGCCCAAGCACCTCGCCGCCTACGACCGGCTCCGCATGGACGTGATTCGCTATGCTTGCGTTCGCTTCGTGGCCGCCGTGTCAGCCGCATGCGCGATCGCCGGCGGCTTGGTGGTTGGCGGCGTGTCTTGGATAAGCCTCTCCTACGCCGTCGTCTTCTTCGCGCTCCCCATGTGCCTCCTGTACTTCAGAGAGAAGTACGGTTTTGCCATGACCAACATGCCCAACCAGCTCAAGTGGTGCTACGTGCCGGTGCCTATGGCGCTAGCACTGTTGTCCCGCCTCGTGATGGCGGCGCGGCAGGCAGCTGCACCGGACGTCAGGCTCATCGCCATTGCCAGCTCCGTGTTGGCCGTAGACGCCGCTGCGATTGGGTTCCTCGGCTGGCGCAGCACGAGGGAGATGGCGAAGCCCATACTACGGGCGAACGCGTCGGAGATCGTCGCGTCGTTCGTGATGGTTTGCGTGGTTGTATCTGCACGTTTTCTTAATCCTTGGCAACGGTTCACAGAGATGGTTCAATTCATTATAGCCATTATAGTTGATCGAGTAATATTCACAGCAGCTTTTGTAAATGGTGATAATGCTCAGAAGTCAAAAGGTACATTAACGATACTATTCTAAACTCTTAAAAAGACATCTTGTTGTTTGCATGTCATCTAAATGGTTATAAAAAAATAAAAAAATTTAATAAGATAAATTAATATGTGATAAATCACTTTATAAATATGCAAGATCAAATTTAACTTATCAAGTTATAATAAAAAAATTGACTGTACATATACGTTAACTAGTCATAGTTTAATTTATTTTTTTCGTTTCAACTTATAAAAGTTAAATTTTAACTTATATATTTGTAAAGTAATTTATCACATATTAATCTATCTTACTGATTCTTTTTAATTTTTTCATAATCATTTGGATGACATACAAACAACGAGTAGATGTCCCCTCGAGAATTTAAAAACCACTTTCGTACATTAATATATAATATTTATGTATTTTTCATGAAAGTATGCGTGATGTACACATACGAAAACTTTTGCATATAAGTTACTACAACCAAACACAAAATTATGCCAGTAGCCATTGAGGCTAGCAAGCTCTAATGAATTTGTTACGAGAGTTACCGGTGAATGACGTGTCAAGTGCTAGCGCTATACTACTCGCTTAGCTGGCGTTTCCTCCAAACCTGAAGTAGGTGGCTTCTCTTGCAAGCTGGGAAACTTCTGGAAGGACCCATCCTAGAGCCCAATACGCATTGGTTGCCCATTGGCCATTTGCATCGCCCCAAACCACCTGGTCTATGCGGGCCTCGACCATTTTCTCAGCCCCCGCAGACTCGGACCCTTCTGCTCCTCCAGGCACCGACCCGACCACTCACAGACACAGCCATGGCGAGCTCTCCGACCTCGCGTGAGCGTGACACGGCGGCGGCGGTGGTGGTGGAGGAGGAGGAGGTAGGGGACGCGCAGCCGCGGCCGGAGTGGATCATGTTGGCCGCCGTCCCCGACGTCCGCCGGTCATCGAGGATGTTCCCGCCGGGCACCGACTTCGTCCTGGCGCTGAAGAAGCCCTCGCACGTCTCCCACATCACCGTCCCCGCCCGCATCGCCCCCGGCCAGGCAACTCCCACACGCTTCCCCTACGTCGTCGGCGTCGACGCTGGTGGTGCGTTCCTCCTCTACGTTACCCATCGCGCCACGGAGCCGCCCCTCGCCACCGGCGCAGACGCGAGCGTCCGTGCGTGTCGCCGCGAGTTCGCCCGCGTCCCGGTGTACTTCATCTGCGACGCGCACACCGGCGCGGCCTCCCGCATCCCCGATCCCCCCGTCGGTCGTCCACTGGGCGACTTCCATGGGGTGGGTCTAATCTCAAGACCTTGTGGCGGCGGCGGAGTTGCCTACGTCGTCGCTGAGCTCGTGCCCCTGCTGGGCCTGGGCACCGACCACGCCACCCTCCGCCGCTGCTGGAGCGACACCGGTGTCTGGCTCAGCAAGGAGGTCAAGTACGCCGGGCCTGGCCATCCAGAAAGCTGGGAAAACGATGCTGTCATCTCCCACGCCCAGAAGCTCTGGTGGGTGGATCTCTCCTGCGGCCTCCTCGCCTGCGACCCCTTCACGGAGCACCCGGCCCTTCTGTTCGTGCCGCTTCCAGATGGGTGCGTGCCTCCTGCAGCCGGCACGGAGAACGACCTCATCAAGCATAGCCGCGTTACTAGCAGCGGTGGGAAGCTTCGGTACGTGCAGATCCACAGCCGACTTGGCGTGCCGATCATCAGCGTATGGATGCTGGCAGATCCGGAGCACGCGACCTGGGAGTGTGAGTGCAATCTTCCCTTCACGGAGATCTGGACCAGGAGATGGGTAAGCAAGATCACTAGGAAGAAGGGTCTCATGGTTGCTGCAGCTCACCCTGTGCATACACACGTATTCTTCTTCATCCATCGCAAGATCATGTTCACGGTGGATGTAAAAGCGAGGAGGATGGTTAGGTGCACAGATGTTCATGTCACAGAGTGCCACCCCTCCTGCTTCGTTCACGCTTGGCCGCTGAACCAGTCTCTGAAAACAGAAGAACACGATGCATCTGCTAATTCATCTGGTATGGCGTTTTTATGCATCCTTTAATGTGTCTTTTGCTGCTGTGAATCTGAACTTTCCCAATTGATTTAACTACTGTCATGCTATCATTGCATTATTCTGTGCTTGCATGTGTAGATTATAATGAGTTTTTTGCCTAATTAAACGTGTGTTTCTTTAGCTTTCAACAACCTTGTTAATTAAACTCTATGTATGGTACTGTATTATTAATCTGCTAATTCATCTAGTATGACAGTTTCATGCATCCTTTTCTGTGTTTTATGTTGTTGTGCATCTGAATTGCTTCTGCTACTGTCATGTGACTTGCATGTCAACAATGTTTGGATCGATCAAAATGATTCAGCTATTACAACAAGTATAGCATGACTGCACATCTCAATAAGTTCAACACATATGCCAAATTGCCAATTACCTCTGATATGCGTGCTCATTAGTTGTTCTGGTTCATGTACATGCTACACTTCTACAAACAGTGTTCTACATGTATTGCTGCTGACCTATTTAGTTTTGCTTGATTAACCTTGTGTGCTACGTTCTTAAGTATGGCAACTTTTGATTTGTGCAGTTGAAATAATTCAAGTATCAGCTCACAGTGAACCAGTTCAGCTAAAATATCAACAAGGTGCGCGCTTGTTCCATCTTAGTTCTGTTCTTGTTTTTGTAAACTAACAGCAACAAGGCTCGTGACTACTTGCACTTAATCTGTTCCATGTAGTTCCCAAAGCTAAGGAGGATCGATTCGAGCCACAGCCTGACGATGTTCAAAAGGAAGAAAGGAAATGCGCCAATGGGAAGCGCCATGGTTTAGCAATGAAATCCAAAAGAGCCAACAGGATTTAGATGCCCGATGGTGTCACAGACTGAAAACCAATGCCTCCAGAGCAGTTGTGCCTATCCTTTTCCCGTCTGATTACCTTGTGTGTATAACTGGTCTAGGCTCTCACTCCTCTAGATTAGTCATCTTCACTCGTCACAGTAGAAATAGATCGATGTGAACTTGTGGGCGAAATGCCAAGAAATCGCTCTACTCTTTTTAGCAGTTTGCTATTCAATTTGCCACTTACTGCTGCGACTGAACATGGATGCTGGAGCATAGAACTAACCATAATTAGCTGAGGTTCCCTGTAATGCATGCTTGGAATGTCTGTTGCTGGTTTGAATAGGAGTCAAGCTTAGTTGATCTTAATAATGCACTCAACAGTGCTCAATTGCTGGCTTGATATGATGCAACAAAATCGATCATTCCAAAATCCATTATCTTTCTTCGGTCTATTTCTTATACCACTGCTTGCTCTCTGCGCCACTCCGCCGCGGCTGCGCGCGGTAGCCGACTCGCCGGCGTGGCGGCGCCACCCCTGATCGGCAGCCGGCCCTCGTCTGTGGATGAGCTGGATTGGCGCCGAATACGGCACGGTCGGCCAGCCTATGCTGCATGTCAGTATGTCACGTTGGGCCACCCCATCCAAACGGCTCAGTGCGGCACAGTTACCAAATTTTTTTCACTCGAAAAAAAAATACTATACTAGTACTACCTGTCTGTGCTCCGTATGAATCTCGAACTCGTTTTAATTATAACTGATTAGTCACTGAGTCGGAAACGGAAATCCGATCCGCTTTTCCTTAGAATTAAGCCATCGCGTTAGGAGTATATATTGATTCCAGGGTGCAAGACCATTGTGTGCGTCCAGTATTGATCGATCGCTTATATACTTTAATTTACGGTGTCGTGTACGTGTTGTCGTTGCACAATCCTGTCCTCCAGTAATCCGGCCTCATGGAGGTGGATTCCTCTTCGCGTTCTTGCCATGTACTAACTACAGAGGACAGGCTAAGCGCACTCCCTGATGATATTTTGCTCGAAATCCTCCAACGTCTAGCCGACGACCTGCGTTCCATAGTCAGGGTCAGCGCCCTCTCGAGAAGATGGAGACACCTCCCGCGCATGCTTCCGGCTATCAAACTCCATGCCCGTGACTTCACGCCGCCGGACATCGGCGCCGGCGGCAGACACAACAACAACGCCTACACCGTTGATCAGACAATGGCGGCGTACGCCGCCACGGCGAGGTGGTTGCTGGAGCCGACCAGGCCGCTTCAGCGGGTGACCAAGAACAAGAAGAGCATCGACCTGGCGTTCTTCCTGAGAGACCCTTACCTGCACTCCATCGGCCAAGCCGTCGGAGACGCCATCGATGACGGCGGCACGGAGGAACTGGACCTCACCGTGGAAGCCGACATCGCCGTCGCCGACTTGACCGACGAGCACAAGGTCTCGCTGGGACGACGCTTCTGGTCCTTCTTCCAAGCCTGTCCCGTGGTTTTCAGGTGGCTCACCAGGCTCACCATGAACGACTGTTTGAGCGAACCAGACGACATCCCGGCCCTCGTCAACACCTGCGAGAGGCTGCGTTTTCTCGAGCTGAGGCACTGCGACGTGGTCGACGACGCCATCCTTGAGATCGACGCGCCGCGCTCGCCGCTCGTGTGCCTGAAGCTGCACCACTGCAACTTCCGGAGAGTTGATCTGATCCGGGTGCCGAAGCTTCGGCGCGTGTACTGTGATACTTGGATTGGTGATAACCCTCCGGTGCGTTTCGGCTATGTTCCTTGCCTTGATAACATCGCGTTCGGATCCGAGTGCCTGTTTTGGCAGGAGCCGTTCGTTTTAAGCGAGTGGCTGTCTGACGCTAGAAACTTGTCGATTTTGTACCTGAATTTCCGTGGTCTGAAGGTACGTCACAGGCTGGGTTTTCATTTGTTGAATAAATGTTCTGAATTCATTACTCTGTTCTCATGCACTGTATTTAATTTCCTTTTTTTATTTACTGCAGATTTGGGTTAAACCGGAAGACCCGAAACTGCTATCTCCTATATTCAGCAACCTGAGAGACGTGCATCTACGCAGCATCTTTTACGGATGCGACCTGAACTGGACTCTTTTTTTACTTGACGCCGCGCCCTCCTTGAACAACATGTATATTTCGGTATGTAGATTGATATATATGCCTTTTTATAAATTTTCTGAAATTTCTGTTAATTATCTTTCATCTAAAATGCTTGATGCGTATATATGTGAAGTAATATATTTCTAACGTCTAACATTTGTTGAATGCATGCAGTTATGCCGGCATACGTGTGAAATATCCAAATGCGAGTACGGTGCTGAGAAGACCAACGTGTCATGGGGAACTTCAAATTTCAAGCACCATAATCTGAGTCTACTAGAAATGAAAGGGTTTGAGGTTGAGAAGAGGGTGATGCAATACTTAAGGCTTGTAATTCAGCGTGCCGTGTGCTTAAAGAGAATCTGCTTGCTTGAAAAGGACCCCTGCATGGAATGCGACAATGTCAACAAGCATCGGTGCTTGCCCCCAATAAAACGGAGATTCCTGGGCGAAACACAGAAGAGGCGCCTTATCAGGGCGCGACTAAAAGATGGGCTGTCAACTTCTGTAGAAATAAGTATAGGGTGACAACATTCTATCGATTGAAATATATGATCGGTTCTTAAACAAAGACTGAGGTGTCACTTAAGTTTATGATCTTATAAATTATACTTATTTATAATTAAATACATTTTTTACCATTATTAGTTTTAGAGGGGGCTAAATGCAAAATGTTTACCACCCTGAAAAACTAAGTCATCGGCGGAGACTTGCCAAAGGAGCTATGGATCTCAAGTGATTCATGACACCAAAATTGCATAACTAGATGAGGAATTTACAAGATTATGCACCTAAGTGATACCGTGGTCTAAGTTGAAGGACCGGCGGTGTATTTTATTCTTCTATCAGAATTGTAGTTATTCGTGGTCAACATCCATTCCTCTTGACATTTTTAAAATTTATATTCCAAATCATGAAATGAAATAGTAAGCTCTGGAACATTGATCCAACAATGCAATAAACTTAGTTATAGAAAGAAAATAATTTGTAACCCACCAAGTGAACAATTATGAAGCTCTTGGACTAAAACAAAACAATGTTGCATACTATAAAAAAAAAGGAAAATGCTACCGGACGATATCCTGTTCGGACGGGATGATACCTTTGAGGCCACTGGCATAATTTTGTGTATGGTTGTAGTAACTTATATGCAAAAGTTTTCGTATGTGTACACCGTGCATACTCTTATAAAAAATCATATGAAGTTGTACATATGCTTTAAGTAGTATCACATGCATATATAAAATCTTATTTCAAATTCATCATATAGAGCAACAAAATACAAAATGTTGACAAATTTATACCTTTTAAAATATATTTTTGTTATAGCTAAAATATAATGAATTTGAAGTTAAGACTTTACACATATGTATCATAGTATTAAAAGTAAATGTATACTCCCTTTATTTCATATTATAAGTTGTTTGACTTTTTTTCTTAGTCAAATTTTTTTAAGTTTGATCAAATTTATAGCAAAATATATTAACGTTTTTAATAGAAATCAAACATCGTATCAAAATATATTTAATGTTAAATTTAGTAAAACTAATTTGGTGTCGTGGATGTTGCTAATTTTCTTTATAAACTTGATCAAACCTAAAGAACTTTGACTAAGAAAAAAGTCAAATGACTTATAATATGAAACGGAGAGAGTAACTTTTTTAAAAATAAAATTGATGGTATTTGTTAGTCAATGTGGTAATGCATGTGTATACGAAAAGTTATGTGCATTGGATATTGGATATGTTTGATTGGTTGTATGCTTATCTTAGCCTTGCCAAATTTTTGGGTAATGCCAATATTTGGTCATACGAAAATTTTGTTTCGGTTGTTTTTTTTGGATTGTCATCAAATTTCAAGACAAGATTATCTAATTTATATTGCAACGAAAGGGGTGCCAAATAATTTGTCAACGCCAACTTTTAATATCCAAACCACATAAATATTTTGGCGCGCCGACGTTTTTAGCACAATTAGGTTAGGCACAGGAGCTTAACTGAAGCAAGCAAGAACACGAACAGAGGGCTAGAGGCAGCAACAGTTCCATGCCAACGGCTACATTTTCCGTGCTCTAGTTGCCAAGCTAGCACATGGTAGGATTTTTTTTTCTTTCTCAGAAAATTGAATGCATTAAAAAAGAAAATAGCAAGCGTCTCATAAAATTTTGTTATTTTTTAAGCGAATGTCAATTTATTTATTTATTAGGGAAGCGAATGCTAATTTGTTGGATAAGATTCCCTCGTGAGCTCATTGCCGGTGTGCACCCTACAGAAATGGGCCTCGGGCTCTCGGCGCCTGGTTTTCTAAGAGACCTTTTAACCAATCATGGGCCCTCAAATTCTCCACCTTTTTCCGATGTTAACAACTGCCTCGCTACTTCACCTGCCACGCCTCGTGGCTCTCCCTGCCTGTGTCGCGTGATCCGGCCATGTCCAAAGCAGAGGACGACTGGGCGGCGGTAGCAGCGATGGCCCCGTCCTATCATCCTCTCTCTACCCGAGTACCCGACATCGAGGCCATGCCAGATTTTCGGCAAGGGAGCATGTTGACATCGGGTTAATTGCTTAACCCCCGAAGCGTTCAATCTATGGCGCAGCCGCGCAGGGCTTCATCGCGGAGGTGAAGAACGACGGCCATCAATGCCACTACAATCGTCACCGTTGATCCCTCCTCCGACTGTAGCGGCCACCTCTCCGACAATGTCGGGCTCATCGGCATGATCTCTTACTCTGAACTCCCATGCCGAGGCCGCCAACGATAGTGTCGTCCTCCTTTGCCACTTGGTGGGCACCGGTAAGTGAATGTTAAGAAAATAGATGCACAACGAAGACACGATTTTTTAGTGAAAAACGCTTACGAAAAAACCACGGGCGCCAACCGGCAATGATCACTATTGAGGAGTTGATTACAAAAACATAGGAGAATAACAATGGGAACGTCACCCCTTCCCATACGGCTTATAAGATATAAAGAAAAAATTCCTAATAGGAAATAACATGGAGTCCTATTAGGAAACTAATCCGAATACATTGTAGGCCTAAATTCGGATAATATATTTAACAATCTTCACCTTGAGACGAATTTCCTCTTGTAGCATAAAAATTATCAATCACCAAAAAATACTTTATATAGACAAAAT
Organism: Oryza officinalis; assembly: GCA_008326285.1. Lineage (NCBI taxonomy): Eukaryota > Viridiplantae > Streptophyta > Magnoliopsida > Poales > Poaceae > Oryza > Oryza officinalis. Next base: position 12,484,973 of record BDMV01000001.1, on the reverse strand, counting down.
CACTATGCGCCAAATAGTCTCTATTACTATACTGTAACATCAATGAAGCTTGAGCAAAGCTCAAACTTAGTAGTAGAAATTAACTTTGTCATCATATCAGCTACATTATCATGAGTACTTCTCTTGCGTATCTTGACATCACCTTTAGCAATCACACTTCGAATAAAGTGATATCTCACATCAATGTGCTTTGTTCTTTCATGGAACATCTGGTCCTTTGTAAGGCACTGCACTTTGACTATCACAAAATATGTTAATGCAAGACGTAACTCCACAAAACTCAGTATACAAACCTTTAAGCCAAATAGCTTCTTTACAAGCTTCAGAAATAGCCATATACTTTGTTTCAGTAGTAGATAAGGTAACGGTTGCTTGCAAACTTGTCTTTCAACTAACAGCACAGCTTCCAATAGTGAAAACATAATTGTGAGTGATTTTCTCCTGTCCAAATCTCCAGCAAAATTTGAATCCACGTAACCAACAAGCCTATCTCTAGATCTTCCAAACTGCAAATAAGTACTAGAAGTACCACATAAGTATATGAAAATCCACTAAACTGATTTTCAATGCTCTTTGCCAGGATTAGCCATGTATCTATTAACAACACTCAATGCATGTGATAAGTCAGGACGAGAACATACCGTGGCATACATCAGTGAACCAACTGCACTTAAATATGAAACTCTAGACATGTACTCAATATCATAATCTGACTGTGGACATAAATCTGAAGATAATCTGAAATGTGCAGCTAAAGGAATACTCGCTGGTTTTGCATCATGCATATTGAAACGACGAAGAACTTTTTCAATATAACCTTTCTGACTAATATATAACTTGTCAAACTGTCTTTCTCTAGTAATTTCCATATTGAGAATTTTTTTCGCTGCACCCAAATCCTTATCTCAAATTCACTATTCAATTGTGTCTTCAAATTTGCTATCTCTGATTTGTCTTTTGCAGCAATCAGCATATCATCAACATAAAAAAGCAAATATATAGCTGAACCATCAACAACTTTGAGATAAATACAGTTATCAAAATTGGATCTTCTGAATTTCTGAGAAAACATGAAATAGTCAAATCTCTTATACCACTGTCTAGGTGACTGTTTCAATCCATAAAGAGATTTCTTCAACCTACAGATTAGATTCTCTTTTTCATGAACAACAAAACCTTTACGTTGCTCCATATAAATGTCCTCTTCTAACTCCCTATGTAAAAATGCAGTTTTAACATCCATTTGCTCTGGTTCATAATCATGCATTGCAACAATACTGAGTAAAGTGCGAATTGAATTATGCTTCACAACAGGGGAAAAGACATCATTGAAATCAATACCTGGAATCTGGCTATAACCTTTAGCACCTAACCTCGCTTTGTACCTTGTCTTATCAGTTGGAGATATACATTCCTTTCTTTTGAAGATCCACTTGCAACGGATAGGTTTCTTCTCCTTTGGCAATCTCACCAATTCCCAAGTATGATTCTTTTCAAGCGACTCCATCGCATCATGCATAGCAGTTATCCATCTATTGCAATCATCAGAAACAATTTTCTCTGTCACACTCAAACCATAAGTAACTATGTTCGTTTCTTCAAAATATCTTTGAGGGGGTTCAATATTCCTTTTGGACTTATCTTTTGCAATAGAATGTTTTGGCGACTGCTCAACAGTAGAAGAATCTAAATATTCACTAACAGGTTCATCTTGGTTAATAGCAACATGTTTTTTGTGCATGCCCTAAACTGATCAAATGCTCCACCTGCACACTTGCTTTCTGTTGACTCTCAACAAAACATTAGTAGAAGGTTTGTCATGTAACATAACTAATTCATGAAAGACAACATTTCTACTAATCACAATATTTTTAGTTTCAGAACACCATAACTTATAACCTTTTATACCAGAAGGACCCAAAAAATACACTTAATAGTTATAGGCTCCAATTTACCATTATAAACATGAACATAAACAGTACAACCAAATACTCTTAAATCTGAATAATTTGCTGGCGAATCATACCATACCTCAATTGGAGTCTTCTTATCAATGGCATAACTGGGTGACCGATTAATAAGATAACAAGCAGTGAAAACGGTTTTCGTTCAAAACTGTTTAGGCAAACATGCATTAGACAATATACAACGGGCCTTTGATATAATTGTCTTGTTCATACGCTCAGCTACACCGTTTTGTTGATGGGTATGAAGAACGGTGTAGTGATGCACAATGCCTTCAGACTTGCAATATGTTTTAAATATCTTAGAACATAACTCTATCCCATTGTCAATACGAAGTATTTTCATCTTCCTTTCAGTTTATCTTTCAACCATAGTCTTCCACTCTTTAAACACATCAAAATTTTGATATTTGTGCTTCAAGAAATAAAGCCAAACTTTTCGCGAATAATCATTAACGATAGTCATCATATAACTAGCACTTTCAAAAGATGTCTTACGAGCAGCCCTCATAAATCAAAATGCACATTATCAAGAATACCTTCTGTACTATGTGTAGATGTGTTGAACTTCACCCACTCATGCTTGTCAAAGATGCAATGCTCACAAAATTTGAGCTTCTCGATGCCTTATCTATCTAGCAATCCTCGCTTGCTTAATTCTGCCAAACCAATTTCACTCATATGCCCAAGACACATATGTCAAAGATTAGTAGCAATAGAATTAGATAATGAATCTAAAACCGCAGCAACATTACGTAATATAATTGTACCTCGCAGATGATACAGGTCAGTAATTTTAATATCAATTTTCATCGCAACAAGAGAGCCTTTGGTTACTTTCAAAATTTCGTCTCCACCGGAAATTTGTAATCTTTGCGATCAAGAGTACATAAAGAGATGTGACTTCTCTTCAAATTTGAAATATGCCGCACATCTGACAATGTTCTGACACAACCATCAAACATCTTGATCTGAATTGTTCCAATACCTGCAACCTTGCATGGTGTATTATCACCCATCAACATAGTGTCACCTTGCACAGTTTCATAGGTGATAAACAAATCCCTGTTTGGGCACATGTGATAGGTATAAGCAGTATCAAGAATCCACTAGTCACTAGTTTGTGCACAACCAGCATAAGTAATAAGCAATTCTGCACCAGACTTGTCATCAGTAATAACTGCGGTTTTACCTTTCTCTTCTTTATTACTTTCGGTCTATAACTTTTGGTTCTGTTATCTTTGTTCTATAGCTTCCAACACTCAAAAATATCATGTCCATCTCTCTTGCAGTATTTGCATGACTTATACCTGCCTTTGGACTTTGATCTTCCATGGTAGTTATTTGAACTTTTATCTCTAGATTGATTTTTTGTGTTCTTCTCCTGTTATTTGCCCCGAACTGCCAAGCCTTCTACTTGTGAACTTGAACTTTCAAAGCCTTCTGCCAAGCCTTCTGATTTTTTTATCATTTTTTCATCTTTTCTTTGACATGCAAAGCTTCATAAACTTCTTTCAAAGTTAAAATATCACGACTATAAAGAGTAGTATCTCTGAAATTTGCATATGAGCTTGGCAATAAATACAATAGCATAAGACATAAATCCTCCTCATCATACTTTACCTACATAGACTCAAGGTCAGCAACAATTCTTTTGAAAGTGGAGAGATGATCCATCACAGACTCATTATTTTGCAACTTTTACAAAAATAGCTTTTACTACATGTTTATCTTACTGGTCAGATCCTTTGTCATGTAAATCTGTTCCAGCTTCAACCACAGTTCAACAGCTGTTTTCTCCTTAAGCACCTCCTACAAAATATTGTTAGATAGATGAAGATGAATATATGTCATAGCCTTACAATCCTTTTTCTTGTCATCGTTGGACTAATCCTGAGTTCTCTTGTCAAATCTAGATAGCATATCATCAAGGTCTTGCTGGACAAGAACGGCTCGCATCTTCACTTGTCATAATGAGAATCTTGTGTCTCTGTCTAGGAGCGATAGATCATACTTCAAATTCGCCATGGGAATTAATCCTGAATCTCCTGGTAAAAAATTGGTATAAACCTAGCAGAAACGCAAACCTCTGGTGCACTTCTCGTGTGCACGTAGCGAAATAGTGAAATTTTCCTAGTACAATGACTGTGTGGACGTAGCACTTTTGAACGGGAAATTGAATTCACGTGTACGGGTCTAAAGCAATGGCTCTCGGTGGCTTTTTTAACTCATCGGGATGCGTGCGTGATTAGATATATTTCTTCCTGTTGCTGCTTGCCTTTTCTGCTACGCTCCAGCGGATGATAGCGGATCAGATCTCCAAAAGCTCTGATACCACTTATTAAGAAAATAGATGCACAACAGAGACAATTTTTTACGTGAAAACCTCTTATAGAAAAAAATCACGGACGTCGACCGACAATGATCACTATTGAGAAATTGATTACAAATGTAGAGGAATAACAATGGGAACATCACTTCTTTCCGTACGGCTTACAAGAGTATATATAAGAGATAACGAAAAGACTCCTAATAAAAAACGACATGAAGTTTTATTAAAAAACTAATCCGAATATATTATAGACATGAATTCGGATAGAGGACACAACGGCGGGGTCGACATCTCCCACAACGTCAAGCTTTGCTGCTCTGGTGGGTGGATGTGGATGGATCTCCCCCACGGCCTCCTCACCTGCAACACCTCGCCGAGCAGCCGGTGCTACTGCTGCATCCTCCTCCCGGAGGGCTGTGAGGTCTCCGTCGCGGGCGCGCACTCGTTTCCCGCCGTCGATCGCGTATGATGATGAACAACATTGACAGGCGCCGCAGCATGCAGGGTGATCGACGGTAAACTGAGGTACGCCGAAGCTCAGATCCGCATGCGGACGTTGGTCGGCCCGGAGATCGCAGGATGTTGACGACGGTGTGCCCTGCTCTTCTGCCTACTTCTTGCTTGAATGCATGCTAAGCCGAATGCTCTGCCTTGTGTTTGTTTGTGGGATCGAACTAGTCAATACTGTCGCGTGTTATGTGCTTCTTTCCTTTCTTGCACAGCTTAACGAGCTGATGACTTTTCATCAGCAAAAACAAATATAGTATGTCTGCTTCTAAACAGGACATGTATGATCTGGTTGTCTAGCTTTCGAATTGACAGCTGCATAGGTAAAATTATGCCAAACTTTGATATTATGAATTGGTTAAACGGATCGGTAACATTTGTTTAGCTTCAGAACATATAGTTGGCACCATTGATTTAAGTTTGTCCCTGTAGATTTGTTAAGGGCCATGTTACTATATACTCCCTCCGTCCTACTGACTGGTGCGGTCAAATTTGGTATGGTCTTTAAAATTAACCTTTAACTTAAAATATTTTAAATGCTACGATGTTTGTAGCAACAAAATCACAATTACATGAAAGTAAATTTAAATGTCAATATAATGATATGTTTTTATAAAAAATATTTAGAGAGTTGAATTTTAAAGTGACCACAACCGAATACTTTATTATCAAGCAAAATTGTTGTTATTATTTTTATCTTTTTTTAAACCAGATCTATATAACTGTAATTAATCAGCTCGTGTCACTGGAAGTTCGTATTGTCATGCATTAATATCTCATGAGATTATTAGTAGTAACTAAATAGACTGGCCCAACCATGTTATACAGAGATGATAAACTATGGTGGGATTAGCATAGCACGAGCCTATCAGCAAATGAACAACACGTTTTTAATTGTGCTAGAGAAAAAAAGTAAACTACAATTTAGGTTATGTATTCTTATCAAGTTTTCATATTATACCATTCTTTAATCATTCTTTTCACTTAACAACAACAACCTTTATATTTTTATTACAACTTGGACCATCCCATCCTATCCATCTTCAAGTCCAATGACTCCACCGACGTCCACCACCAAGTCCAGAGACTCTGTCACCGCTCTGCACACTAGCTCTTTCTCATTTTTCTTTCTTTCCTTCGACAGTTAGGATTGAAAGTGTATCTAGGCCCCTAATTATTTTGGTGGTTAATGATAATCAATTAGGAAGGACTAACTCTTGTTGTTGAGAATGTGTGTAGTTCTTTAGTCCTTCAAATGATGGTGAGATTAAAGGTTTCAGCGAATCTATTCTAAAGATTTGAATTGTATGGCAAAGGCTTACAGGGTAAATGTTTTTATCTCTTGTTGAGTCATAGGAAATGTCGTACTATAAAGAGGGATGTTGCTTTGAAACCTAAGGTTGAAAATTTGGTGCTCAAAATTTCTTTGAAAGTGGTTCTCTGAGAATTTCTTAAGAGTTGTTGGAATTTTCAACAAATCGGAATTTCCGATTTGATGCAAATTGATTTTGTATGGAAAACTATCGAATATTTTCAATGTGTGATCGGATTTTCCGATTTTCATCAAAATGGTTCTATATGGAGAACTATTGGATATTTCCGTTGTGAAATCAGAATTTCCGATGCTATGGATTTTTTCGATTTGACTTTGGATTTTTGGATTTTGATCAAAACTGTTCTGGATAGAAAACTATCGGATATTTCTGATGTGCGATCGGAATTTCTGATTTTGATCACAATGGTTCTGGATGGAAAACTATCAGATATTTTCGATGTTGATCAAAAATTTTCTGATGTTCGTTTCCTTGGTCATGTTAGGGTATGAAATCTTAACTGGTTAGATATTTTTGATGATGATCGAAATTTTTGATTTGAGGAATCTTTGCCCCCAACGGCCAGATCTGAGAGTGGGATATAAATACCCTCTCTCCACCACAAGTCAAGGCTACTAGTTACTTTGAAATATCTTGAGCCCTTGGCTTTGAGCTTCTTAAGATTCACTTTAAGCCTTCCTTCCCACACCTCCTCCTCTCTCGATTCCATCAATTTGACCTTTTGTGAGTGAGTTGGTTTTGGGAGATCTTGTGCTTGGTATGTTCTTGACTTTGTTTTGAGCACTAGCTTTTCAACCTCATGGAGTTCTTGTTGCATCTATTACTCTTGGAGGTTGAGGACTCCTAGATGGCTAGGTGTCACCCTTGAGCCATCGATCCGAGTGTGGTTGGCCAAGGAAAGTTTGTGAAGGCCGGATCTCGCCCCCGCAAGAAAAGAGATACCACTAGTGGAAGTAGCAGTGCATTTGTGCAACCTTAAGAGGAAAGGGTTAACTAAGACCTGACTTTTTATGAGCTTCTCAACAGAGATTAGAATCACCTCTAGGATTCGAACTTTGGGATACATCTTCTTGGGATACTCGGTGATATCTCTCTAACTCTTTATTTCCCTCTAGCTTGTGCCACACATAGATAGTCGTTGTATGTGCTTGTATCTCTTGTGGTAGATCTAGTTTCAACAAGGAAAACTGCCAGATCCAACAAGGAGGAGCCCGGATCTAGCGTTTCCGCTCTCTGCCAGGTCGGCTCCTACCTCTTCAAGTCCCTACGGGGGAGGAGAAGAGACACGTCGGTGGTTAGAGGGTGCGGCTACGCATGCGAAGACGGAAAGGAGGAACAATGGTGGCTCATGGAGAAAGAGCAGCGGTGCGGTTCGTGGAGGAGAGGAACGATAGCTAGTGGTTGTCGGCGGTCTAAGGAGCTTGTTATCACCACCATCCCCAACCAAGTCCCTTGCATTTTTCTCTCCGACCACTGCTAACATGTGGACCACCCGTCAGCGCAAAGAATGTGTAAGCTAGCTGGCTTTAAGTGAAAATTTTGAGACAATGGTGGTTGAAAATGACATTAGTTAATTATAGCTATATAGGTAGCCAAATAGGCTGGATCTTACCATGCCAGACCGGGCACACATCTACTATTGATGGCCCTAGGCACGACATGGTCCTGTAGCGGGCTAGCACTCCAACTGGCCTGGCCTTGTGGCACGATGGCATCCAACCGTCATTAGAGTAGATTAGTAGAGGAACAGAGGAATCGAGGAAGGCAGCAAGCCAAGGGGCTCAGGGCAGAGGAAGTGATGGTGGTGGCGGTGCTCGTCGACGTAGGCCTACGCAGCAGCGTGGTTGGCCCTATCCACGAGCACAACAACGGAGTACTTTCGGGGCTCGCCGGCTCGTGGTCAAGGAAAAAGGAAGCAGAGGGCCCTGGCAGTTCTTGACGAGGAGGAAGAGGAAGGCGTAGATGGCAAGAGGAAGACATCGCGGCCTCGCCACACCTTGGCGAGCACGGCGTCCAATGGCGGTGCGGACAGCTAGCCAGGATGCGTGAGGCCAAACCGTAGCGATTTGTGTGGTTACGACAGACTCCATGTTTTTTTTATTTTTGATATATAGGAATAAGTAGGGATGGCAATTATGTCCGTTTGCCCGTGGGTAAAAACCTTATTAGGGTTAGGTATGTTCTCCATTTATATACTCATGGGTTTCTTATTGGGTTAAAAGTTGTGCCCGATAGGTAAACGGGCACGGGCATGGGTAGTCACTATCCATGCCCGCTTTGCCCATTTACGCGTGAAATCTAACTGACATGTGGGCTATGAGTAAAATCCACTAGGATATAGTATAAGCCATCTTCTTTGTTTTCTATGGTTTCTTTTTATCTCTCTTATTTCTCTCCCCATTCCTTCATTGCCGCTAGAGGAGAGACACCGCACCAAGGCGGAGAAGCCCTCAGCCGTCGCCCGTCGGCCCGTGTCGTCCCCACCTTTGGTCGCCGGCGTCATCCCCCACCTCCGACCGTCGGCTGCCTCATCCCTGTCTTTGACTGCGCCACCTTGTCCCCGCTATCGGTCGTGCCGCCGACGTCGTCCCCCACCTCCGGCCATAGCGGGCATCGTCCTCCACGTCCAAGCTGCTGGCCACCCCGTCCCTTGCCTCCAACCATCGGGTCGTCTCCTTCCCCACCTCCGACCATCAACCACCTCCTTCCCTACCTCCGCTTGAGCTAGATATTTCCCCTTCTCCAGATCTATTTGTTTCTGCTCCCGATTTAGTCTCTCCTTGCTTTGATATTTTTCTTGTTTTTATTGGCATCGATTTGAACCTCTTCCAACTCCTACTAGCAGCAGCCAACTCCCAGGACAACACTTGTTTTAATTTTGATTCTTGAACCTACGAAGCTTGTGATTTTTTATTCCACTGCTCTTGTTATGACGGGTAAACAGGCGCCCATGAGCAGCGGGCATGGGCAACAATCCTTGTCCGTTATGTAGTAACGGGCATGCCCACGGGCAGAAACAATCTCACAGGCATGGGCATGGGTAGGCACTACCCATGCCTGTTGCGCCCGATTGCCATCCCTAGGAATAAGTTTACTTTAGGTCTCTTAGTTTATCGCTCGGTCTGAAATTCGTCCCTAAACCACAATACCAGATATGACACGTCCCTCAATTCCCAAAACCAGAGCAAATAAGGTCCCAAAGCGATTTGGATGGTGGTTTTGGCTGACGTGGAGTCTACATGGTGTTGACGTGACATTTAAAATATAAAAAACATGGGACCCACATGTCAGTGACTGTTCGATTAAAAATAAAAATATTATAGTGGGACCCACATCATCTCGCCTTTCTTTCCCCTCTCCTCCTCCACCCAAATCTCCCCATCTCCTCCTCCGCCGACGCCGGTGCCTGGATCCCGTCATCGGGTCACCGGATCTGGCGCGCACCAGTACCTGGGGCAAATCCCTCCACGGCAACGCGGAGGCCTTTGCATGGTGCTGGTCGTGCTCCTCATCGCCCTCGCGCAACCCTCCTTCTGGGGTCCGCCTTGGCCACGCTGCCCTCCTTCCTAAGGCCCGCCACGACCACGCCGCGCTCCTCCCCAGGGTCCGTTGCGGCCATGCCACCGCCGGTCACCACCGCCATGCTCGTCTACCTCGAGAGCCACACGGACACTCCGGGGCAGAAGCTCATCGGCGCCCTCCTCGATGCTGCCACCCTTGTCACCGTCGTCACCTTCATCCCCATTGCGTACTACTACTATCGCTGCACGAGCTTCCTCAAGAACTACATGCGCTTCTCTGCTTTCTTTGTCCTCTACTCCATGGGCGACGCCATCGCCGCCGCTGCCCTCCGCTGCCTTGGTGCCTTGCTCGACGCTGCCACCGCGCTCGTGCTCCACCGGTGCCATTGCCGCTCATCTGCTCTCCGCCATCCTTATCCTTGTTGGCCGCCGCCCACGGGTAGGGTGTCGGGAGCGAGGCGGGGTTGAACTGGGTGTCGAGGCCGCGGTGTTGGTCGACGAAGGACGGGGACACTGGGAGTGGAAGAGGGTGCGAAGGAAGCCGTCGGTGGCAGGGGGCGCTGGAGCGAGGTGGCAGTTGCCCTGTGGAACGAGGAATTTGGTTTGGGTGGTGGCCGTCGGGTGATGAGTTGGCCGTTGACATGTGGGGTTCATATGGGTCCCACTTGCCACGTTAGCCAAAATCGGCCACTATACTGCTGAGGGATCAAATTTGAGACGGTATTATAAATTGGGGGATGGGTTATGTATGATATTTCGGTTCAGGGACTAATTTCAGACCATATATATTGGCATTGGACTAACAGGCCTCCGCGCGGCCCACGTGTCTCAATCGTGCCCAGGCCGGCGAGGCACGGCCTGGCACCTCAATGGCCGTACCTGGGCTCCAGCCTCGTTATGTGGGCCGGCACGGCATGGCCCGTTAGGTAAGCCGTGCCCAAACGTGCCTGGGCCAGGCCGTAACCGGATCGATTTTACATAAAAAAAACTTAGCGTCTAAAATAATTGTGCCTCGAGCACTCGAGTATCTCCGCCGTCCCCTGCGTCTCGTCTCCGCTCCTTGCGGCTGCGACGATCTCCAATTCTCCATCTCGCGAGCAGAGTAGGGTTAGGGTAGGGGCGCCCATCTCCATCTGGCGAGCAGAGCAGGGGAGGGGCGCCGTCGTCCTGCTGCATCCTGGTGAGCATCCGCATCCAAATTTCTGATTCATCTCTCTCCCACCCTCGAATTTGCTTGCGCTAACCCTAGCTTCTCTTCTAGATCTGGAAGAAGCTCTCCTCTTAATTTCAGAGCCTTAACCCTAATAAAGTAACAGTTTGTTTGTTCCCCAAAAGAAGTTTGGGGTTCAGTTATGCCCCAAGTTGGATCCGCCCCTGGTTTGTTTCCAATAATAAATATAATAATAGTGAATTGGGGATTCACTTGAACCCCCATGTCCAACATTAGGTCCACCCCTGTGTAGCATTGGATGCCGATTGTGTATTGCAATGTGTAGGAATTTGAAGGGTGATTCTGTGCTCAGGATAGTCGTTTTCACGTGCTATTGTGTATTAGCAATATACATCCCGTGCTATTGTGTATATTGCTTCTTGGTAGGCACATTGGTAGTGATGTTGAGTGGTAGTTTAGGAGGTGCAATGTGTTTCAGTTACAGAACTGACATTGTTTTTGTTGTATGAGTCATAGTAGAATCGTATTCTACTTGCTACATGTTTATGCTATCCTATTTCTGCTCTGTTGCCATCTGGCTGCTGGTTATGTGTTTGGCTGCATGTAGCTACTGATCAATCTCGTAATGGGTTTATTCTGCGAATTCCAGGCGAGATAGAAGCATGATGGCAAAGACCCTGCAAGGGATGCAACAGCAATATGCAGCAAGTGGATTTCCTACCCAGCAATACCCCACAAGTGGCTGGACACAATCTGCACCTGAAATTCTTCAGTTGGATAATATGGATCAAGATACATCCGTAGTTCGCAATATTATTCACCGTAAAATGTAAGTTGTTAAACCACCAATACTGGGATTAGCTTTGACTTGCAGATTTCTAGTTGCTTTGTACTAGCATGCCGTACCAACAAAGTATACACTGTACATATGTTTTCTGCAACTTTAGTTGAACATTTCAAAAACTGCAATGCTACTGGCATGATTTTATCTAAAATCTGTGACTGCTAGTGACCAGTCTGTCTGACAACATCATGTGCTTTTGTTGGCTTGTTGCAACTTAAGTTATAACAAACCGATAATTTTGACAAAGTAGTTTCTTTTATGAAATTTGCTCTATATGCGAAGAATGGTTGGTCTTTTAAAGCAAATATATGGTTTGCTATCTCAAATATTTCCTTTAGAAATACTAGATAACAGTTGAAAAAGAGATATCCAGTTCAATTTTTTTGTTATCTAATTTATTGCAGTTATTATCTCTTGTTTAACCATGTCCTGATTCTTTTTTCTTATCCAGTGTAGAGTACCTAAATGAGCGGAAGGAATTCTGCAACTTTGACCTATCCTTTCTTACGGAAATTGGAAAATGTATCGACCGACATCTTTTTGAGAAAGCTGATTCAAAGGTTTGTGTATCTTGCTGCATTAGAACTTTTATAGGATATATGTTCACCTATGGTGCTTAATTTGGTGTGGTTTCTGCTTGGACAATATTGAACTTATCTACATGCTTTACTGAATAAATACGAAATTCAGCATATTCTTGTAATTCTTACACAGAACTGTTACTGCTGAACAGTTTGGTATGCTTAGGAATTGATTATTTGGATTCATTTATCTAAATAGTTCTCAGTCACTTGCTAACATCTGATTCTCTCTCAGATTAAGTATATGGATCTTGAAACTTTAAGAACCAGGTTGAATGCTATTGTCAGTTCTGCATCATTTCGGGGCAGTATGTATCATTGGATTTCTTCAGCAGCTTCATCCACACTAAGCTCACAACAGCTGCCTGTGATGGAGGTGCCCATCTTATGCCATGATAGAGTTACTCCTGATCCTAATAATCTGCCCTCCTGTGCATATAATGTATCCTCCACTCAGGGTGAGTTGAGATGATGAGTTACCTATTTAACCTCACAATACACCTTAATTTATTTAATTCTTTATTGGCTTGATTTTGGCAGGATATAAACAATATGATAACTTTGCTCATTCATTGGCTGGTAAACCTAAGCAGAGGCCTGAAAGATTAGCAAACACCATTTTTACTTCATGTGCGTCAACTCTACCGAAATGTAGCCCTAGTATTGATGTACTGCATACTAGCCATATAAAAGAACATTTCTCAGGTGAGTTTACATCCCCTTATGTCCGAAACTGAGCTGAGCTGAAGTTATTTGGCATCATAAACATTATGGTCAAATTTTGCCAGGTGATGCTCATCAAAATGATAGTTCACAACCATCAACCTCTGGGAGTTCCAGTTCTTTGTCAGCAGTGTGGGATCAAACAACATGTTCTAGTGCAATGAGAACACTTCCGATGGATTCTTTCCCAACAGTGAATGGACAAAACCTTTCCACAAACAATAAAAGTTCGTATCACACAGCCGGTCAGGGACCTTTGTTGCAACAATACGGAGAATTTGAGATGAAGCAAGAGACTTGGAGTCAGTCACTAGAGCAATCAGATCAGTCAAACATTACCACTGGAAACCATGACTTGCATCATGCTCAAATGCATCCGTACATCAACGGAGAGCACAAACGGGATCGATGCATTCAAATGAAAGAAAAACTTGGGCATACTTCTGATCACGAAGGTTTCTCCAGGGAGAAAAGCTCAAATTTAAGCAACCACTTTATGCATCATCAGCATGGCTTCATGACTAACTATGGTGCTTGTAGCCCTGTAAGCAAGACAGTGGATAGAGCTGAACAGACATCAAATAGTACTGTATCAAAGCCGACTTCACCTACTTCAGATGGATCTTCTGGCAAGCATTATCCAGCAAAACGCTTAAAGGTTGATGTTCCCCATCTTTTCCATGTCAATGAAATGGAGGCTTCAAAGGAACAACAACCTGCTGCCAATGAGACTTATGCATCTGCTGAAACAGTACAATCTGAAGCCACTAATTCACCAACAAAATCACCATGTTGTACTTCCTTGGGGGACAGCATTGCTTGCACCGATAATGTGCATGGAATGGATATGGTCAAATTGTCGGAGACTGCTGTACAAACTGAAGAAGAATTTTGTCATGAAAATAGTGACATTGAGATGAAGGATGCCAAGGTTGATTTATTGGACCAAACATTGTCAGGGGCCAGCCTGAGGGCAAGGAAGAGAAGAGGGGCCTCAGTACTTTATGCATTAACTTCTGAGGAGCTTAAAGATCACTTGCGTACTCTGAACCATGATACTTGTCAGGTGAGTGAATAGCCTGTTGTATCTTGTATGATTTATCTAGTATTGTAAAGCACTTGATTATTATTGGTTTATGTAGTCTAGAGAAAATTTCAAACTGAGCAGTTGCAAAATTAACTAAATATTATGTACTTCCAATTGATTTTCATTCGGTACTAACATTTTGGGTTTTGTTTTCACTCAAGCTTGCTTGATTATATTGTACAGAGTGTGTGTTTGTTTTAAGCAAAGTTTATATCTCTTATCATGATGAACTTATTTTTTGCAGAGCAAAGTGCCGACTGAAGAGTTGCTATCAGTTGAAGGCTTGCCTGATCAGAATACATGCAATTTATGCGGGATGGAAAGACTCCTCTTTGAGCCCCCTCCACGATTTTGCGCGCTCTGTTTTAAAATAATAAATTCTACAGGATCCTATTACGTTGAAGTGGAAAATGGAAATGACAAATTTTCAATATGTGGCAGATGCCACCATCTTAGTAGTGCCAAAGCCAAATATCAGAAGAGATTCAGCTATGCAGAGACAGATGCTGAGGCAGAATGGGTAACATGCTTCTCTTATTTCTCTCTAGTCATTTGGAATCATATATGAATTACTCATTTTTTGTTTAATTATGCCTTTTCAGTGGGTCCAGTGCGATAAGTGCAAAGCTTGGCAGCATCAAATCTGCGCACTTTTTAACCCCAAAATCGTGGATCCAGAGGCTGAATATACTTGTGCAAAATGTTTCTTGAAGGAAAAGGATAATGAAGATGTTGATTCACTTGAGCCATCTACTATTCTGGGAGCATGCGAGTTACCAAGAACTAGACTAAGTGATCATATTGAGCAAAGGCTTTCTGAGCGGCTTGTGCAGGAGCGGCAACAGAGGGCAAGTGCTTCAGGAAGAAGTGTTGATGAGGTAGTTGTGTTATGCTTTTCTTTTATATCTTGTCCCGTGTACAGAATATGCTGGTGTTGCAATCTGATATCGTTGACCAGGCTACCTCACTGTTAACCTATTGAACCACAGCCAAAAGTTACGTTTTTCCAATTGCACTTTTGTGCTGCTTGCTCTATGTGCTGGTTGTTGATTGAAGGTTTAGTCCTTATATTGTAGTCTTCTAAGTTGACTTATATAATTCATTACATGAATGCATCTTTATTGACATGTATTTCTGTTTTTTTACTATGTGCTGATGGCATTTCACTTAATCACGTTCTTAATACTTCTCTTGGTGCATCTAGCAATGTGTATTTATGGCTTCAGGATTGCAGCAGATTACATAAATGAACTCATCTTTGGAACATATGTTGATGACCATACTATTTGTTGCATTTCAGTATCCCTTTTAGCGAAACTACTTTTTTTTTTTCTTTTGCCTTGCATTTTATTGGATTGCAATAAAAGTTGGTTCTGCATACACTTCCTCAGATCTGATTTAGCTGACTAAGATGTCATATTACAATTCATGGTCAAACTTGGAACATAAACTTGTGGATGCTTGTCTAGTCTTATCTGATTATCTATGCTGATCTTAATGTTATTTGCCTGCCTCTAGGATTTTTATTATACTGTAATATACCGTGGTGAAACTTATTGGGCAAACTTTTATGGTCCAATTATTAGGTACCTGGAGTTGAAGGTCTTACTGTTAGAGTGGTATCTTCAGCTGATAGAACACTGCAAGTCCAACCACGTTTCAAGGATTTTTTTAAAAAAGAACAATATCCTGGGGAATTTCCGTACAAATCAAAGGTGATTATGTGATACTTATACTTTACTAATGCTATTATTATAACATCCATTTAAATTATGCTTTCATTATTTAGTGGATAATGTGGGTTACCATTACCATGTTTTGTGCTTGTGCAGGCCATTCTCTTGTTTCAAAAGAATGAAGGTGTGGATGTATGCCTGTTTGCAATGTATGTGCAAGAGTATGGTTCAGCCTGCCCATCACCAAATCAAAGGCACATCTATCTTGCATATATCGATTCTGTCAAGTACTTCAGACCGGAAATCAAGTCAGCCAGTGGAGAAGCTCTCCGTACCTTTGTGTATCATGAAATTTTGGTATGAGAATGCATAATCATTAAACACTTAATGTTCTTGATCTTGATTTCAGTTTCTGGATCTCATGTTAGTCTGACTATCTTCCAATTTGTTTTTCCCCAGATTGGCTACTTGGATTTCTGCAAGAAACGAGGGTTTGTAAGCTGTTCCATATGGACTTGCCCATCTACGAAGCGCGACGATTATGTTTTGTATTGTCATCCTACAATACAGAAGATGCCAAAGTCTGACAAGCTTCGGAGCTGGTTGGTCTTCATCATCTTTACAGTCAATCCTAAAATTATTTATGGACCTTCATTTGGTTATTTTTTCAATATATTTAGGTACCAGAATTTGGTAAAGAAGGCTGTTAAGGAGGGGGTAGTTGTGGAGCGTAATACACTCTATGACTTCTTCCTTCAGCCCACCAATGAATGCAAGACCAATATCTCAGCTGCATGGTTGCCATACTGTGATAATGATTTCTGGCCTGGGGAAGCAGAGAGGCTCCTTGAAAAGAAAGATGATGACACCTCACAGAAGAAAGAAACTCAACTAGGAAGGCTCCTACGGGTTGCCAAACGTGATGACCGGAAAGGAAACCTCGAGGATATTTTACTTGTGCATAAGGTTAGTTGTTTAAATCACGGTGCTCCCTTTCTTCAGTATTTTAGGCACTTGACCCCTTAATTTTCATTGTTGGCAGCTTGGAGAAAGGTTGCGAACCATGAAAGAAGATTTTTTAATGCTTTGTCTGCAGCAATTTTGCAAGCATTGCCACCATCCTATTGTATCTGGTAGTAGTTGGGTTTGCACCAGCTGCAAAAACTTCTTTCTTTGTGAACGGTAAGCATTCAGTCATGTAAACTTTTGTGACCATATAGAATGCATTTCCCATACTGAAGAACTTTCTGGAACAGCACTAGGGGAAATGTCTGCTGTTGGTAAAAATATATAATTGCACATGGCCCTTGTATAGTTCAACCATTCTAGCTTATACAGTGACCATTTGCCTGTCAAATTGCAAAATGAATCTACATTCCTACTATTTTGTTGTTATTCAATTACTCTTCATAATTAAGGCACCCATTATTTATGATGCCATTCTTATTTGTCCTTGTAGTTGTTATGCTGAGGAGCTGAATACCCCTCTGAAGGACAGGCACCCGGCTACAACAAAACAAAAGCATGCATTTGAAAGAGTACGTCTATGAATTCATCTATTTAAGGCAGCCACAATCTGCCTGCATGGAACCTATGTACTAACCAGATTACTAATCTCCTGTGACAGATAGAGGAAGAACCTCTTCCAGAAACAGATGATGTAGATCCAACAATGGAAAGCAAGTACTTTGACAGCAGAATAGATTTCCTGAAGCATTGTCAAGACAATCAATACCAGTTTGATACTCTCCGGAGGGCAAAACATTCCACAATGATGATTCTTTATCATCTACATGATTCAACTTGTTCTTCTTGTCACCGTGCCATGGATCAATGCTTGGCATGGCGGTGCTTGGTTTGCCTAGGCTGCAACTTTTGTGATTCATGCTATAAACAAGATGGTGAAAGTTTGCATATTCATAAGTTGGGGCAGACAAAAGACCATCACGTATTGCAGAAGCACACTCTACAGGTATCCTTAAATTGGTAGCTGAATCTTTTTCATCTCCTATTTGTGTTTTTCATGAATGTTTATTATGTACTCGAAGTTAACATCTTCTGATTTTTTGGGAACGAGTCTGGGGATCTGAATTATTTTGGTTGTTTGCACTTCGCATGATTATATTTGGCATAAACTGTAGAATATAAGTGAGCTGCACTATTATTATTTGTTTAACTACAATTTTGTCCACTTGCTTTAATCTCGAGCTTATGTGTAAAATGTATGCTTCACTATTCTTATGTGTTGAAGATGTTTATGTTTTGTCCCAGTATTTTGTGACTGCATATCCAAATTTTTAATCAGCATGAAAAATATTCTATAAGCTAGTGATAAGGTGGTTTATGTGATATAAGCTAGTGATATTCTATAATTCCAAATTTGGTAATTATGTGGTTTCATCCCAAATATTATTTTCTGCTAGCGATATTTACGGTGCCTATTGCTAAAGAACTGGATGCTTTCAAAGCAGGACTACCTTGAAAGCTTGGTGCATGCATCAAGATGTTTCGATCGAAGTTGCACTTCCAAACTTTGTTTGACGTTAAAGAAACTGTTCTTCCATGGTGTACGATGTCATACCCGTGCCCGTGGTGGAGGAGGTTGCCATATGTGTGTATTCATGTGGAAACTTCTTTTCACGCACTCACTGCTTTGTGACAATGCAGACTGTTCAGCTCCCAGATGCAGGTAAACTGTGCTTCACTTGCAATATTGATCTGCCTTCCGGAGTTGTGAAATAATTTTCTCAAATTTATTTTTTCCAATTGGCTTGTTAATTATCTTTTTCCCTTTTAAATCTTTTCAGGGATATAAAGGCATATATTGCTGACAGAAGCATGACAGACCTTAGCATATCTGGATGAGCTTCATGTGAACTTGTAGAAGTTTTGTTAGACAATACAATTTGTTGCTAAAGATGCAATAAGCTGGTGTTAACCATAGTAAGTGGCACAGTAGTGGCAGTGGCAGCAGACAGTTTCGCTGGTTTCCCCAGTATTTGCATGAAGGCATGCAGATGGTGGCGGTTTGGGGATCAACTTTATCCTCGTATTTGCTTGAATCGCCTATTTCGACTTTCGATGGAGGCATAGCAAAAAATCATAGGCAATCTGACATGTCGTTCCCGTAAATACCTGTATAGTTTTCTTATTATAGCTAGATTAATAGGATAGAGGATTTTCATTCCTTTTTATTATTCCTTTTCTTGATTGTATTGAACAAGGGCACATTTTGTTCAGTGTTTCTGTGCCGTGGCAAAAGTCCAAATTCAATGAATGTGTATATTTACTCCCTCGTCGATCGACATGTCTTAGTTTATGAGACCAATCTCTGACTGTATCTATACTATGACCTTTGTAGAACCGGATATTTTCCTGATAAAAATGACCCTGTAAGTCAAACACTGTACCCGACGAGAAGCTCCTCTCTGCCCTCTGTAAAAATGGAGGCAAGCTAATCGAAGGGTGCAAATGTGCAATCCTTAATTCGAATTTCACTCGCAACACCACCGTCTACAGTTATATTAATGTCGAATTAAGACAAGCACAGCAACACGCGACAAGAACAAGAAGAAACACAGGCCCAAAGACCCACGCCACGAGCGCAAGGAGAAAGACGACATGGTACTCCGGCGAAC
>BDMV01000001.1:12356030-12465585 GCA_008326285.1 Oryza officinalis | reverse complement strand
AACACGCGAGACCACACGGAGCTCCTGCGAACGTCGGCCACCCGACGCTGCTCACGTCGACGACGTTCGCGAACGACGGCGTCCGGCGGCGGCTTGGCCATGGACGATCTCCGAGTCCGACCACAGACGATGATCTCCACGTTCCACGATGCTGCTTACCAACGCCTGCAACTCCATGTCCCGCTTGGTGTACTCCTCCCAGCTCTACATCCCGGCTGGTAGAAGAAGCGCTGCAGCTCCTTGGCGCGGTCGGTGAGGGCGGCGTGGTATCCCAAGCGTGTGACCTCCACGTAGCGACGCGGGCAAACACGGTGTGGACGCCGAGGGAGTTCCTCACGAGGAACCTGAACCTCGTGCATGCGTCGCGGTCGTCGCTGCTTCAGGATCTGAACCGCGTACCTTCCGTGCGGCCATCGTCGCTCGTCGAGCGCTAGCTTCGCTCGTCTTCCCCGTTGTAATAATTCACCGTGTTGCGTTTCGTGCTCCTCCATGAGTTTGCTCCGTGGAAGGAACACCGAACACGTCGAGAAGACAAGGAACGATGTAGTACTAGAAAATATAGAACCAAAAACAAACTCTGCGATGCGTGTAGTCTCTAGTCGCATTAATTTTACTAGGTTCAGGGGTTACTAGGCGCGATGCGTACGTGTAATGCGATTAGAGCTTTGACACAGCAGTTTTAATAACTTTTAAGGATCCGCTTGCGAAGTGATCGATCGGCGTGGCAGCTTGGTCCGGGTTGGGGGAAAACGCTGAGGCGTCGCCGCGTTGTGAGCTGCAGAGAGGGTGGACGATTTGGGCCGGAGATGGCCTTTTTTAGCCCAAAAGTCTGACTTGTCTGAACCAGGAAAACGTTACGTGCCTGTGTGGGTGAGGCAAAGCACACGACGGACGGTCTCGCCGGCCGTCACAGGGGCTTCCAGACGCCGCCCAACCTCATAACGGTCTTTCCCCATGCCTCAAAACGTCCCAAGCGAGCAAGCGTGACACTTTTTCTGATCAACCTCCTGTTTTGTGCCACGATAGGTCGCATCAGGCAAAAATTTACCTGAACATTCACCTTAATTACCTTTTGGCGAGTCCACCCAAGGAAGATCACAAGATTAACTAACCTCACTAGTGACTATCACAACAAAAGTCCATTACCAGAACAAACCTCACCACAAGATTAACTTAATTGACTATCAGTCCATCACAACACGTATAAGAACATGCATGGAGGCAAAACTAATGGTGAGGAGCAATCCTAAATTTAAACGGATTTGCTAAATTTATGTCGACAAAAAATTAAGGAGAAAAATTTTTGATTTTTCGGCCGTCGAATTTGCCTCAAGTTTGTGCTGGCGTGTGGAGGAAAAAATTTCACATGAGAATTAGCTTGTGCGCTTGTAGAGGATCGAACTCAAAACCTCTCCCGCAAGCTGTGTGGGTGCTAGTAACTTGATCTGTCGTAGTTTTCTAAAAAATTGAACGAGTTACGTATTACTTACACTTCAGTTATAATCGAGTTACACTATAATTACGCTGTAATTATATTTGAAAGATTTTAGAGAATTTTTCTTTTAACAATTTTATAGGTAGTCTCAAATTTAAATTCCACTTGCAAAACAGTAAACAATGGTTGAACTAAAGAAAGACTAAGAACCACGAGAAAATAACAAGAAGAAACAAAGGCCCAAAGATCCACCCGACAAGAACAATGAGAAACACAGCGCCCCCTACAAACACGCAGGACGACGACGGCATGCAACTCCGGCGAACCATCCGACACCCCCGTTCGAACACGCGACACCACACGGAGCTCCGGCGAACGTCGTCGACGATCCGATGCCGCTGCTCGCGCCGTCGACGACGTTCGCGAACGTACGACGCCGGCCTGGGCACGGATCTCTGACAGAGCTCGACGATCTTGTCTATCAGCGCCCGGACCTCCTCCCTGTCCTGCTGGGTGTACTCCTCCCAGCTCTCCATCCCAACCTCGTTCATGAGCACGTCGTAGTACGAGCTCTGCAGCTGCCTGGCGTAATGGGTGAGGATGCAATGAGTGCCCAGGCGTGTGAGCTTGATGTACTTATCCTGGCACAGTGAATTCAGGCCGCAATTGTCTCTCAGAAGCAACCTGGTCCTCCTGTGTAGCCGCCGTTTGACATCGATCTGGACCATATACCACCACGGCCGCCGCCTCCTCCGCTCCTGGAGATCTGCTGCTGCTTGTTTGTCACGCCCCTCCATAAGTTTGGTCCCTGCAAGTACGTGTATGCGAACCTGAACCTGATCGTGAAAGCCTCTCAGGATATAGATGAGAACAACTTTCAGGCGCGGTGCAACAAATAAACGACGACTTAGTCTAATCGATTCCTACTAGGATTAGGATTAATGGTAGTCATTGTACATAATAATATACATGGAATTCTGATTCACGAATACTTCTAACCCAAGAGTTTTTTAGACTATTTATACATTTGTCGATAATTTTTTTAAATTCGTCAGATGTAAGTACACTATATATATTAGTAGTAGTGTAATTATATTTTAATTTATATGGTAACTACAATGTAATTTTTATGTAACTTTTATGTAATTTTAAAACTGTTAAATTTGCTTTAAGATTCATGTAAGCAGGAAAGGAAAGGAAAAAAACACATCACACATACAAGTGAGAGGATTTGGTCTCTTGACCTCCGGTTTACGAAAATAGCATGTTATCGTAAGATTTTTGAAAGTTAAGTACAAGTTGTATTGTAGTTACAAGCAAGTTACGATATAATTACATTACGATTATACTATATTTATATATGTCAAATTTTTAAGAGAATTTGTTGACAAATGTATTGAAAAAGAGTTCACAGCTTCAAATTAACGAGCAGCAAGCCGCCCGGCCCAAATTGTACCTACGTTATTGGGCCATCAAGTTGCTAAGGCCCAACAGCAGTTAATATGTTTATGCCTTGCGATGGCCCAGCCAGCGGTGTCATCATCTTCCTCGCAGTCGCCTCGCAGGCTGCAGCCAGCCTCCACATAATCTGCTCGCTGTTCTTACAGTTCGCCGGCAATGGCAACTGCGGGGGATGGTACGGCAGCCTGAGGTGGGCCCAAAACAGTGGGTTTTTTAATTTATTTTTGAATTTCCCAAATAGGCAATGGCTGATTCTTCTCCCGTAGTTATTAACCAGCTCGAATTACTGTGGACCGGAAAAATTACGACATACCACCGGCATAACTTCTCCCTCTATATAATCCGGCAAGCTAAGAGCAGCAAACCCCATTTCCAACTCAGCCTCCCAACGCGCTCATCGCCACCCCCACCCAGCCACCGCCGCCACCGCCCACCACCACCTGTCCACCATGGACGAAGGAGATGCGGAGAGAATCGTACTGTGGTTGGCGTCGGTACACGCCTTGCCGGCGACGGACCAGCACGGGCATCCTCTTCCTGCTATAGATATCAAGTTCAGGAGAGGTGGAAGTAATAGTTTCGCGGTGCTAGGTCTGATCGGAGGCAGCGAGGATCCGGTGGATTCTCCTCGTCGTTCATCACGCCGCCGCCGCCGCCGCCATCCGGTGGAGGAGGCACCGCAGGCTGTTCCGGCTACTCCAGAGCGCGAGCAACTCCCACCTGCTTCCCCGGTTCGCCACGCACGGTGGTCCTTCCTCCGCCGATTCCGAGGGATTGCGACCGTGGTCGTGTTCGTCATCCTCCTCCATTTCATCACACCGGTGATGGGGCATGCGACCATCCGCGACTTCGACTCCATCCAACTCCTCCCCTGCACCACCAACGGCGACCTCAAGGCCCGCGACCACGACACCTTCGACTGGCGCGAGCGCCACCCGCTGCGCTTCTCCCTCCTCGCCATGCTCCAGGACGACTTACCCGCGCCTCAGGACTTCTGGACAGACCGCGACGGGTCGACGACCACCCCGACATCGTCGCCGTGGACTCCACGGGCGGACTCCATTGGGGCGCCAGGAGGAGCACTCGCGAGTTCGACCCCGGCGCGGCGCCCAAGTTCCGACGGGACCAGAGTCACCAGACGGTAGCGCCGGCGGCGGCGGCGCGGGCCACGTGGGTGATCCTGGCCTGCGTCCCGAGCGTGTCCTCTACCGACGATGACTTCAAGGCCGGCGACCACCTCGCCTTCGACTGGCGACCCGCCGGGCGTCTCCCTCCTCACCTTGCGCCAGAGCGCCTCTGTCTCCCCGCGCCTCAGGACTTTTGCCCCGACCGTGACGACCACCCCTACGTCGTCGACGTCGACTCCGGCGGCGGACTCCTGCTACGCGGCGCCAGGAGGAACGCCCACGTTTTCTGCCCCGGCGTCGCGCTCGGATCATACCCTGCACCGATCAGCGGCGACATCCTCTGCGACGCTTTGCTCCGCATGGCCCTCCCTTTCCCGCCCTGCTCCGACGACTACCGGCTCCTCTGCGCCGGCAATGTCGGCATGATCCACATAACTGCAGCGGATGGCGAACACCAGATCCGCTTGGTGGCCGAGCTCCAGCCAGAAGCCGGCAATGGCATCCACCACGCCATCCTACTACGCTACCCCCAGAAGCTGCGAGTGTGGGCCTCGAAGGAGGCCAAGTCCCCCGCAAGCCGCCGGCCGTGGAGCAGCGACGGCGTCGTCGCCCTCGCCGGGAAGCTACCCTTCGCCGCGGAGTCAGCCAGTCAGGCATGCGGCTCATACTCCAGCCGCGGACATGATGATTGGTATGCTGCTCTGTTCTTCGTTTTATTGCATGCTAATGTGCATTGCGATGAATGTTCATGTTAAGTGGATTCTGCTGTGTCGTCTGCATATCTCAATTTGGTTTATGATTAATCCGGCAATCGAAGGTTTGCACCTACCGAATTAACCAAAGTTTTTGAAATGTTAATTTGGTCACGGATGTTTTGCCTGTCTAAACTAATTACTGTGATATCGCTCCGCTGTTTTTGGGCCTGTATGCGATTTGACAGTACGGAAATACTGATAAATTGACAAATGCTCATAAACTCCAGCATGTTGTGATAAGACTGACAATATTTTTTATGCGAGATTTATTCTTTCTTTAGACTCAATTTTGGTTGAATTCAGCAACTTTCTAGTTGTTCTGTTTCATTTCTAGGAATACTACTCCAGACTTTAATTACCAAAGCAAATTTTAGATAAATCTTGATGTTGTGATTACCGTATACAGAGATGTACAATAAGAGAGAATCCTTGTATACATGAGCACTTCTGAATTTACTTTTGTTATGTTGGCATCCCTTTGGAACGATTGCAAATGCAGATTAGTTTAATGGAAGCGTTATGCATCTGTCATGAAGCCATGTAGACAAATTAAGTGTAGTTCATATTCATCTCATGGATGCAGCACTAGTATAGCATTAGTACAAGTGTGAGGATTATTCCAACAATAAACTGGTAATTAGTATTAAGTACAGATTGAAAGGCTACAGTGCTGCATGCATGCTTGCTCCTTTTATATGATCTTCAATATTCATACTCTGATTCATAGAACTGCATGCTAGACAGTTATTACTGTCTAATAATGCAAGTGCTAAAATATTCAAAAATCCATCTAAAAAAAGGACGAAGTGCAAGGGACTTTTAGGGTTTTAGTACTATGATTGTGTGCTGATGCTAGCACCAAGGCTGCTTCATTTCATCATGGAAACATCAACTGCATGTAGAGCATCCTCATTTAGTTGGTGTTCGTGGCTACCATAGTTATGAAGTCTGAAAATTAGTGAATGTAATATGTACTGGTGCATCCGTATAGTAGAATGTACTTTTGCAACTTGCAACTGCTGGGGGTTTGAAGCCAAGTATTTTTGGAGCTTGATTTCACGTGCAAATATAGCATTTACCTGAACATTTTTTACAGATGAGTAGTTCCTCGCAAGCTATCAAATACAAATTAGCATTTTTTTTATCAACTAGCATTGCTTGTGTTAGCTTGCAGGATCAAATAAGATCGACTGTTTGAGCTTTCTGTATGACAAATTGATGAAATATTGTCATCCTCTTGTAGGCGCCAGACCTGCATAAGGTCCTAGGAACTGAAGCTTCCAGTGAATTTTCTAAGGTGAGCCTTTTTTTCACCCATATGGATATCGCTGATCACTTCAAATCACGTGCAGTGTATGCTTCAACGTGCAAGAAGAGAGATTATACTTCAGTGAACTTCATGCATGTGTTGTCTTTTGTTTCAGTTTCAGGTTGTCAGACTAGGCCATTGATTCGTATGAGCTGTTGAGTGTTGACTGGTTCTAGCGTGTTCACGTATGGTTCAATGGTCCAACAAAACTTGCTAGTAGAGTGGTAGTTTTGTTTCTTCTACTCAGCATTTGGTTGAGATGCACGGAACACTTTCAGAAACCTTGTGTCCTGATCCTTGGTGATCGTTGATAGCGACCTTAACTCTCTGTGATGCATATGGAGTCTTGGGAAACCATGTGTACTATGACAAACAATTTATCGATTCATGTCTTGTTCACGGCATTCCTCAACTGTGTGCTGGCTGATGTGTGCTAAATCTCATATAAGATGGGGATTTGTTTGAGGTTAGAGAACCTGATTTAAGTGATAACCACTTAGGGCAGCCGTCCAAGCCTATCGTTACAGAGTACTACTGCTGATGTGAGCCTGAAATACACGGAACACGGTAGTACAGTGCCAACGTCTCTATTTGTAGCGGAGGCAAATGTAGCAGCCGCACAAGGCGCTCGGCCTCTTTCCACGGCTTGCGCACTGCCGCGGCGCGATGTAGCGGCCGGAACGCGCGGCGGCTTAGCTCCACTCCAGTTTTTGCCATACACGAACCGCACCACACCGTCCGTCACAACGGCATCTGGCAACTGGCGGCCTGGCGCACCGTGCATCGTGCAATCTCCGGCCGCTTCACCCCCTCCGCCTCAGCCCCACGACAAGTCATGCATAGCAAACAAGCGTAACAAACTTTTTTCTTCTCTGAAACTAATCCATAGTCCCAAACAATTGTACAATACTACAATGGACTGCCACGATACGTCGGTGCGGTTTGGTGAATCCTCATCGATCAACAGCTTTGCAATGCTCTAGTTTTTAACATTTTTTTCAAAAAACATGAGATTAACTAATAATTACCGTCAGAGCTTATAACCACATGGATTAGTGAAAAAATTATGACATATCACCGCACCATAGGGAGGTTAGATGGTGATAACCGTAACTAACCGGCTTGTTCAGCAAGCCAAACACCGGGATGCGATTAGAACCTTCTCGCCCCTCTGGCTCCGGCAAGGCGGCAAACCAATCGAGGGGAGCAGCCCATTTCCAGTTCATCCCGCCCGCCCATCGCCACCACCGACCAGTCCAACGCCACCGCCGCCGCTTCGGAAGTTCGGGGCAGCAAGAGACGCATGGAGCATAACCCGCTCCTGTTCGACGGCGCGGCGCCCAAGTTCCGGCGGGACGAGAGGATGGCGGCGCAAGCGCCGCCGCCGCCGCGGGCGGCCACGTGGGTGATCCTGGCCTGCGTCCCGAGCGTGTCCTCTTCCGACGGCGACTTCAAGGCCGGCGACCACCTCGCCTTCGACTGGCGCGACCCGCCGGGCGTCTCCCTCCTCACCTTGCGCGACTCTGTCTCCCCCGCGCCTCAGGACTTCTGCCCCGACCGCGACGACCACCCCTATGTCGTCGCCGTCGACTCCGCCGGCGGACTCCTGCTCCGCGGCGCCAGGAGGAGCGCCCACGATTTCGGCCCCGGCGTCGCGCTCGGCTTCGACCCTGCACCGAGCTGCGCCAACGACGGCGGCTACATCCTCTGCGACGCTTTGCTCCGCACGGCCCTCCTTTACCCACCCTGCTCGGACGACTGCCGGCTCCTCTGCGTCAGCAACGTCGGCATGATCCACAGGACTGCAGCGGATGGCGAACACCAGATCCGCTTGTTGGCCGAACTCCAGATAGAACCCGGCAATGGCATCCACCGCGCCACCCTACTACGCTACTCCCAGGAGCTCGGAGGGTGGGCTTCGAGGAAGGTCAACTACCCGCCAGGCCGCCGGTCGTGGTGCGGCGACGGCGTCATCGTCCACGCCGGGATACTCTGGTGGGTGGACCTCTCCTTCGGCCTCCTCACTTGCGACCCGTTCACCGCGAAGCCAGACATGCGCTTCGTGCCGCTCCCTGAGGGATGCAAGCTACCGTACTCCAGCGATGCGGACCACGCCAAGCACCGGTGCGTGAACGTGAGCGATGGCGAGCTGACGTTCGTGCAGATCCACGACGACGACGCCGCCGGCCGCGCCGCGCCATCGTTGATCATGATCAGCATGTGGACGTTGCTGCATTCTGATGCGGGGGAGAAGTTGGTTTGGTCGCTCCGTCACCGGGTGCGCATCGACGAGATCTGGGACCACATGACATACCGGAAGACCATGATGCCGCGGCGCGTTCCGGTGCTCGCGCTCGTCCACCCCAAGGAGTCCGGCGTGGTGTTCTTCTTACAGATCACCTCGCGGAACTCGTGGATGTTCGCCGTCGACCTGGCCACCAGAAGCGTGCTCGAGTGCAAGAAGTACACGATGCCCCAGCTGCCGACGATGTACCACTCCTCTCGCCACGTCCGCGCTTGGGACCTGCCACATTCGATCTGCCGCGGAGAGGATGATGAGACAGATGGTACGTATGCTGCGCTGTTCTTTGCTCCATCTCATCGCTGCATACTGATGTGCTTTGTGCATTTGTGCTATTCATGTTTGAGTTATGTGGATGCTGGGCATGGTCTGCACATCTCATTGGGTTCATGATTAATCTTGCACACCAGAGGATATGTATCTAGCAGTTACAGATTTGCACTGTAGAGTTATTTTGACATGGTAAATTAATGGGAATTGATCAAGGATTATATGTGATTTTGCATGTTTAGAACCTTCTACATTTTAGTAGTTACAATGTTGTAATAATGCTGTATTTTGGTCATTTATCTGTATGTCATGTAACACTACGGAATACTGATAGAATGGATATATATAACAGCAACTTCATTTGTTTGTGCTAATGACTAACGCAGATATGAAGTCTGAAAATCAGCGAGTACAATATAGACATATATTTACCGGTGCAAGTACTGTTGCATCTTTAACTGCTGGAAAAAAAAACATAAGCTAAGTTCCTATCAAGTTATTGAACATAAGTTTACCATTTTTTGACTAACTAGAATTGCTTCTGTTAACTTGCAGAATCTGACGGATGAGCTCGACTGTTTGAACTTTTCGAGTGACAAAGCTGATGAACTGCTGTCAACCACTGGAAGGCTCTTCATCTATCCAAGGTTCCAGGAACTGAGGAATAGCCACTGCATTTTCCTAGGTGAGTCTCTTTCCACCCTCTATGGATCGCCGACCACTTCAATTCACATGCACTCGCATACAAGAGAAATTTTTCTTCAGTGAACCTCATGTGTGTGTTATCTTCTTTTTCGTTCATCACGTACTTGTCATTTGTCATTGTCAAGGCTACTGACGCATGTGAGGCATTGTGTCTGATGCGAGACTTCATGTCACAGGTCTCCATGGACGGTTCAAACATAGTTCCTGGAGTTTCAGCTGAAAGTATTGAATGGATAGTTCTGCGTTGAGTTTCAGATGAAAGATTTGTTTGGAAATCTTGTTTCTATTTCTCCCTGCTTCCTTCGTTTGACATGTCCGGGGCACTAGGCAGTTGAGAAACCAAACGCCCTGACTGATGCTGGGTAGTGTACGTCTTTAATTAGATATCTGGCTTAACTCTCTGATATCTTGGACAACCAGTGTTATTGGTGGATGGCTGACGACATTGTTCGTGATGGTACGCTGAGTTCTAATTCTCGTATATTCGATGGATGATGTTTAGATTTCCGAACTGGTACGTGGTTGAGAATTTAAATTTTGGATATGCGAATTAATATCTTTACTATAATTGCTATACGTGCTTACAGAGTTTAAATACTGTGTATTAGCGAGTGTATGTTCAGGCTAACTCCTGCTAGAACCATACGATGATAATTAGTACTGTACAGAACAATTAGGAGACAATTAGATATCTCAGTTAGTAATTACAGAACGTCCGAACCACGATTTAGAGCAGCCACAGAACAATTGTAGCAAATTTTTGAGACATACTCCTTAGAAAAGAACTTACTTTAACATGGTAATAAAACACAACATTGATCCTATTTTCTTTGTATTGCAAAACAAATTGTACATTCGCAACGTAATACCATGGAACAACAATGTATATTGTACAAGTAGGGACCTAAGGATCTTATGCTTGGTTGAAATGTAGGAGTTAGAGAACCAAGTGATTCAAAGTTTAAGCACAAATTCTGCCACCATTGATCCTCCTAAGAGAATTGAAGCCATCAGTTATATGAACTTGGGAATTGGGATATTCAATTTTATTTCATTTGCCCAGCAGTAAATCATTAGAAATAAATTTTAATAATATCAACACCAAGTAGATGGATACACCAATTGCTACCTGTTATTAGATCAAAACTTGGGGTTCTTTTTACACTGCACGGACTAACCCAGACCATTCAAAGATCAAAAAACGCATGGGAGTCACGGTTGAAAGGCACCAAACAGTGCCCTCTGATCATCTTTTGCTCCTCTGTTTGCTGAACCTGAGAGAATTACACGGCAATTAGTATTGTACAGGGAAAATTAATTGTCTCAAATCACAATTCCTGTTCATCATCGGCAATATCTACTTGTTGACTCACCTCGTCCCTGTTTCATTGGCTTCCTTTCCTCCGCGGGCGACGGCGTCGACAATGGCGTTGAGCTGGCCGCGGCGGCGGCGGCTGCTGCTGCGGCGAACGCCAGCGCCGGCTTCTGTATTGAATTAATCTTGACAGGCTTCTCGCTGCTCCTCTTCGCTGCGCTGCTCTTCGGGGTCGTCTTCTTGATCAGCACGGGATTGGAGCGTGTGTGCACGGGCGCGGGAACGGGAACGGGAAAGGGTGAGGGGGGCGCCGCGGCCTGCTCGTTGGCGTCCCTGGCTTCCGCCTCCAGGACGCGGCAGGCGACGTCTACCATGTCGCGCGCGCGCTTCCTGGAGACGGCCGCCTCCCGGATCAGGCGCTCCGCCTGCTCGCGCGCCGCCGCCGCGGCGCGGGCGACGGACTCGTGCGCGAGCCGTGCGGCGACGAGGAGGACGCGTTCGGCCAGCGCGTGCGGGTCACCACTTCTTGAGGGAGCGTAAGAGAAGACCCTGCCCTCGGCGGCGGCGGCGCACACTGGGCACACGAAGTAGGAAGGGTCCGGGAGGCAGGCGAGGTGGGCGACGGCGACGGGCTCGACGCCGCAGCAGGAACAGGAGACGATGGGGCTATAGAAATCATCTTGGAAGGCCGTGTCCGGGAAGACGTCTAAGCAAACGGAGCAGAAGGCATCGCGGTGGCTGAGGAGAACGCAGGAGGAGCAGAGGCGGTAGACGCCGCTGTTGTGGTGGACACGGTGAGCCCAGACGTTGTGGCTGGAGGAGCAGCCGACGCCATCGCAGCCGCGGGGGCCGTAGGCGGCGGAAGGGCACGGGAAGACGGGGGTCGCCATCGCTACGATGGCGGCTCAATTCAGAGAATTGGGGATGAATTAGGGTTTTTACTCGGAAGTCGGAACTCGAAGTTGACTGGAGAGAGACCAGGATTGCGAAGAAAGATCTTACTTTTTTTCTCTACAAAAGAAACAAAATAAAAATGGAAGAAAATAACAAAATATTTTGAAATAAACAAACCTCTCGTATTTGTATTTTTTGAGACAAAGGAAGTAGAATTATTTCATCAGCATTAAAAAATTTGACATTATGTAATTGTCACAAGTGAGTTTCTTTGAAACGCCACTTCGTAAAATGGACTCAATAAAATGTCACTTTTAAGCTCGTAGGCAACAGAAGGACAGGGGTCGCCATCGCTATGATGGCGGCTCAATTAGGAGAATTGAAAAAGAATTAGGGTTTTTACTTGGAAGTCGGAACTCGAAGTTGATTGGAGAGAGACCAGGATTGGGACGAAAGATCTTACTTTTTTCTCTACAAAAGAAAAAAATAAAAATTAAAGAAAACAACAAAGTATTTTGCAATAAACAAACCTTCCGTATTTGTATTTTTGGGACAAAGAAAGTAGGATTATCTCATCGGCATTAAGAAATTTAACATTGTGCCATTGTCACAAGTGGGTTTTGTCGAAATGACACTCTGCAAAATGGACTCGATAAAATTCCACTCTTAAGTCTTAATCCATGGCTACACGCTACAATACTATCCATGACCAAATTGTCCTTGGCTTCTTCTATACCCATCCTCTCTTCCAACTCCGGCTGTCCCTTGCCATGTGCCTACCCGCGTGAGAACGCCCCTTCCCTGAGCACGGCCGCTTGCTCTCTTGTCGCTGTCGTCGTCATCTACTCGACCCCAAGCTCGGTAACAATGGCGGCTGAGCTCCGGGAGGCTGAGCTTGGGGATGGTGCGAGCGCGGGGACTACGGCCACATGAGCGGCGATCGAGGCAGGTGAGCTTAGGGAAGGCAACGCATCGATAATGCACGAGCGTTGGACGGACGGCGCAGCCGGGAGCGAAACGCTTGAGCTCGCGCACAAGCAGAGGTGGGGGTGAGGGAGCTCGTACACTTAGCTGGGAACGACGTACTGTGGCTGCCAGCAACCTCTAACGGCGTTGGAGTGAGGAAGAAGAGGAGCGGAGAGTAATTTGGTCATAGATAGTATTCTAGCTGTAGGATTAAATGTGGTATTTTATCGAATCCCATTTGCAAAGTGACATTTTAGCGAAACCCACATGTGACAATGACACAATGTTAAGGGTTTCGTAGCGATTTAGCATGCCCTTTTTGTCAAAATACCAAATTAATCCCAAAATTACCCTTTCCCCTGTCCTGACACGTCTCCCCGCTCGAGAAATTGGACATTCTGCCATTGTCAAAAAAGGGTTTCACTCAAATACCACTCCGTGGATTGGATTCATTAAAAAGCCACTTCTAACCGATGCCAAACTGCTACTTTGCCATATTCACCATTTCACAGGATTTTCATCATTTTTCACACTTGGCTTTTCCAAAATACCCATCGCCACCTTCATGTATCCATCGGGCCTCACCTCTACCTTCTCGAACTGTGACGGTGACACCTGCACCACGACGGAAGAGGCCTTGGGGCCGAGAGCTTCGTGAAAGGCAGCGGCACCTGAACTGCCGGCGAAGGGTTAGGGGCGGAGGAGAGCTTCGTGGCGGGCAGCGGTGGTCTCTCCGCCTTCTCGAATTGCGACGGCGGCCCTTGCACCGGCAACGAAGGATTAGGGGCGGAGGAGAGCTTCGCGGCAGGCAGCAGTGGTGAGATTGTCTTCACCCGCAATGAAGGATTAGGGACAGAGGAGAGCTTTGCGGCGGGCATCGGCGATGAGACCGTCTTCACCGGCAGTGGGGTGGCTAGCTGCGGAGCCGTCGCCGACGAATCCTCGGCCGCACAGGGGGATTCGCTGGGGGTGGTGAACCCCGACTGCGGGGAGTCCCGAAGACCCTTCCGCCGTCGTAGATCCACGCCGTCAATCGCTCCTTCGCCATCTTCGTTGCAGTGAGTTGGAAATCATCTAGGTTTAACCGACCGAAGGTGTATTTTGATCAGGTTAAATGCGAAAAATGGTGAAAATTCTATGAAATGACGAATATGCACAGCAACGGTTTGACATCGGTTGAAAGTGTTTTTTTAACGATTCCAATCCGCAAAGTAGCATTTGAGCGAAATCTCTTTTTGGCAGTGGCAGAATGTCCAATTTTTCTCCCCGCTTCCGCTCCCAATTCTTCATCGCGTGCTCTGGGGCTCTGGGCATGTCGCACCGCGCGGGGAGCGCGCCGCCGCCGGCGCAGCCGTGGCCCGTGGGTGGTACTGGCCTGCGTGCCGCTAAGGGTCTACTCGGAGGAGCACCTCCCGCCGAGAGCCGACGCCTGGCTCATGCTTGACGACCCGCCGCATCACCCCCGACGCCCACCAGCCTCGTGAACTACCCCTACATCGCCGCCGCGGCGCGGGCCCCTCCGTTCGTCGCCTCCTCTACGCGATCCATGGCCCGGCTGCGGCGGATCCTGCCGACTCCGCGGCCCTCAGACTCCGCCCCGACCTCTTCCCAGTCTACTTCCTCTGCGGTCAGCTGGCCGCCAGACGGCCGGAGGGGAGGGCGACATCGCCAAGCGCCGCTGCATCAAGGCGAGCGCGGGCAAGCTGCGGTACGTGCAGATCCATGGCCCTCCGGACGAACAGGTGGTGACCATGTGGACCCTGGACGATCCAGTGCGCGCGCGGTGGCGGCGCGAGTACGAGGTGCCCTTCGTCGAGATCTGGGACGGCAAGAGCTACAAGAGGAGCGAAATGGAGCGCAAGGTCCCCGCGCTAGCTGGCGCTCTTGCACCCCAGCGACCCCGACGTGATCTACTTCTTCCAGGGCCAATTGATGTTGGGCGGCGCGGAGGGAAGTTCTGGAGTACGAGCTCTTCAGGATGATCCACCGGCCAAGTGTTGGTACTCTTCCTTCTTCGTCCGGCCAAGTATTAAACTCCATTGGAGCGTATCAGATCTTATTAAGGATGAATAGTTTCACTAATTTGCCTAAACAAAGATAAGTATAATCGATTTTTTTTCCTGTAGAAGAATGCTAAATTGCCGAATGGTAGAGTTTGATGCAAGACCTCTGCTTAGGCAAGAGGTTTTAGCTAATAATTCACCTGGGATGGCTTATATTTGTGGTTACCTTTGGCCTAGTAGTAGTGGATGCTTTCAGAAACTTTCAGATATACATAATTATTATAGAGCCACCTTATCAGTTACTATTGTGCCTCATTTTGAATATGCACAAGGATGTGCTGCATAAGTGCATTGGGGGGGGGGGGGGGGGTATTAGTGTTAAGGTCAGCAGTATCAGAGCTTTCTAGGCCCTTTTTATTAAGCGTTGATTTCTAAATAAGCTTCACATGTTTGCTAAAAAATGAATTCATGCTTTCAGATTTGAAACTCTTATATTTGCAGCATCAGGATTTATGATGAATCATTATATTTCTTGTCCTTTCTATTCAGAGTTCTCTCTCTGTCTTGAACTTAAAATGGACTTTATTGTTTCAAATGAGTTGTCCCTAGCTACAAAATTATTAATTAGCACTGATTTTTCTGCGTTATTGATCAATGAATATTTGTCTGTGAAGTATCATCTGATGTTGATGAGGAAGATTATCTATGTTTGAGAGCTAAAATGAAGATCATGGACTTACGGTAACAGGCCTAAGGATCTGCTCCATCTGACTACGCCTCTTCTCGCTAAGGTGATTGATCCACTTATATGACTTGACCACCTTTCCATTCAACTTCAAACGGCATGTGATTTTAGTTGAGAAGATTTCATAAGTATAAAACTAATTTTCCTTAATTTGATTTAGGTCTTCCATTAAAAATAGTGATCCAGGTCAGCTACCAGTCACTGCTATGATTTGGATTTATATGCATCTGTTGGCCAGAGCAAGACAACGGGACAGTTTTTGCGGTCTGAAATTTTATGGTGCTTGGAATAAATCTTGTAACATTTGTGACTTGTGGGCTGTGAATTGTGATAGAGATGACCTGGTAATCTTTGAAACGAGTTGTTAAAATGCATGTTTTTAGTTGACCAATTGGTCGCTGGATGGCTTACTTATTCGTCGTATGTCCGCAGATTGGTTGTCATTCTGAACTCCGTATTTTACAGTATACTTGTATATAGCAGTACTGATAGTAAATGCGCTCTTACTTCGGCCAAAACCATTAGTAGTGCAGGATTTTACAGTAAATAACTTTAAATTTCGGTATGAAACAGGTAAATATCCTGTGCCAAAAATCCATTTGTGCAGGCCTGGTGTTGTAATGCAGGATGTTTACAGTAAATAATTATAAATTTTGGTATGGATCAGGTAAATATCCTGGCCTCCTGGGCGAAAATCCATTTATACAGGGCCTGGCACTCACTACAGAGCTGGCTCCCCTCAACCAGTAACGATGAATCAACCAGTAACGATGAAATAACTAGCGGTGAAAACGGATCAGATATTATCCGATTCGATCCGCTTTGAATTCGAAGTGAGGATATGGAAAGGGTTTTTAGATATTCAACGGATGTGGATACGGATTGTTTCATGCGGATGCGGAGCCGGATGTGGTATCAACGATATTTCGGGATACGGATTGTTTCATGCGGATGCGGAGCCGGATGTGGTATCAACGATATTCCGGCAGATACGGATTATCTAATATTTTAATCGGATTATTTGATAGATGGCTTGGCGGATAATCCACAATTTTCAGGCCACAAAACTACTCAATTTAGCCCATTTTAAATTGGACGACCCATTTAGCCCATTTGCTAACCCTATCCAGTATAATCCCCTTATCTCTCTTCGGCTCTCCTCTCTCCCTATCTCTCCGGCTCTCCCACACGCGCACCGCCGCATCGACAATTCCTTCTCCTAGGCGCTCGTCCGCATCCTGCTCCTACTAGCACGCCGGCGCCGCCGCATCCTACCGCATCTCTCCGGCTCTATCCTCGCCGCCATCGCCTGTCGTCCCTTGCGTGCTGCGTCAGCTCTTCCTCCTCCAGCGACAAGCGACGTAAGCGCCTTCTCCTCCAGTCACCACTGTTGCGGCGTCGTCTGCCGTCCCCGTCACCAGCCGCCACCATCGCCTGCCGTCCCCGTTGCCAGCCGCCACCTTCGCCTGCCATCCCTTTTCCCGCCGCCTACCATCCCCCTTGCCGTCCCCCTTTCCGCCGCCTGCCATCCCGCCGGCGACACTCCTCCTGCTGTCGCCTGGTGTACTCCCCACTGCCTCTTCCCTGTTCCCACGACAACAACAAGTCGACAACCTCCTGAACATTGATCCGGCATTGCCTCTAGCAGCAAATCAGGTATTGTGTTCTTGTAGTCTAATTTGATCACTTCATTCTGAATTTGGGACTTAGAAATTTAGTCATGAGCTTTGCTTTACGAAATTACGTCAATAGAAACTTATAATTTGATTAATTGTTCATCATTCATTAGGACCCTAAAAATGGCACCTAGAAAAAGAGGTACAAAAGCAGCAGGTGCTGCTGAAACTAGCATGGCTGCCTCGTCGCCAGCTCCAACTGAAGGGATAGAAGGGCCATCAACGGTGGACAGTGGCAATGAAGCTACTAACACTATTGTTGTCATTGATGTGGATAACAATGGTGCAGAGGGGGACGGAGACCATGAAACCAATGATGAACCTGCAGCAAAGAAAGCAAAGAATAAATCCTCGCCAGCTTGGGAGCACTACAGTACTGTTTATAAGGTGGTTAAGATAAATGACTAGATGATTAAAGAAGAGTGGGTCAAGTGCAAATATTGTGCCTATTCAGCTCGGCGCAATAGCAGGAATGGTACTTCTGTGTTCTTGAACCACACAAAAACCCACAATGTGGTTCCAGGACAGCAGCAACTCAAATTGGATAAGGATTCCAGTACAACTTCGGTTGAAACATATAGGTATGATTAAGAGGTTTCTTTACGGAAATTTTATTTGACAATTATCATGCATGAGTATCCTTTATATATTGTCGAGCATGAGTATTTTGTTGATTTCATAAAATCTCTTCGGCCTACCTTTCCTTTGAAGAGTCGTATCACTGTTAGGAAGGATATACTTGGTATATTTTCAAAAGAATGGAAAAAGTTGTATGAGCTTTTTAAAAATGTCAATGCTCGCTTTAGTGCAACAATAGACATGGGGACCTCTAACCAAAACAAGGGGTACATGTGTATCACTGTTCATTGGGTTGATGAAAATTGGTGTATTCAGAAAAGGATTATCAAGTTCATGCATATAAAAGGGAGGCATACTGGGCTAAATTTAGCTAGTGTATTTTCTTCATGCTTGCATAAGTGGTTCATCAAGACAAAAATGTTTTCTCTTACTTTGGACAATGCAGCAGCAAATGATGTTTGTGTTAAGGATGTTATTAAGGTGCTAAATAGAAAGAGTCCCCTCATGTGTGATGGAGCATTCTTTCATGTGAGATGTGCATGTCATATACTTAATCTTGTTGCTAGAAATGGTTTGGCACATATTGGACAAGCTGTTTTGAATATTCGATCATTTGTAATTCTTGTGAAGTGCTCTCCTGTACAGGAGGAATTTATGAAATGTGCATCTGAGAGTGGATTAGATACAGCGAGGGGACTCTCAACTGATGTTCTGACAAGGTGGAATTCAACGTACCATATGTTGTCGAATGCCATATATTATAGAAAGGCTTTTGAAAGGCTTTATGAAATTGAAAGAGAAATGTATGAGGGTCTTGTTCCAACAGCTGAAGATTGGGATAAGACAACTACACTTTGCATGTGCTTGAAGAGGTTTGATGATGATATCACTAAGATTTTGTCAGGTACTTCTTATCCAACTACAAATCTATTTTACTACAACTTTTGTGAAATCAAGGCTTTAATTACTGCATGGATGACAAGTGATGATGTTATCATCAAAACAATGGCCACCTCAATGAATAAGAAGTTTGAGAAGTACTGGAAGAGGTCAAATCTTGCTCTTGTTGTGACATACTATCTTGACCCTAGGTTTAAGACAAAGGCAGTGGAGTATAACATGATGAGGGTGTATGGTAAGCAATCATATCATGTTCCTATGGAAAAGTTTACTTCTATTGTTAAGCAATTTTATCAAGAGCATGCTTCCTTTTATAAAACTACTATTGCACCAACAACTAGTGTCAATGCTGAACCAAAAGAAAGTCATACCATAGAAGAAGCAGATTCTGATTTTATGAATTATGTCTATGCCTCACGTGTGGATAGTGTAAGTAATGCAAGTGACTTGGATAAATATATGGCTGAACCATCCCTGTTGGTTCCTAATGGAGATAAATTTGATGTCTTATCATGGTGAAAAGCTCACAAAGATGTATATCTTGTTCTATCTCTTCTTGCCCGTGATGTCTTGTCCATTCAAGCTTCCATCGTTACTTCAGAATTAGCTTTAGTGCTGGTGGGCATGTTATTGATCCTTTTCGTACTAAACTTAAATCCGAAATGGTAGAAGCATTAGTCTGTACCAAAGATTGGGTTGCTGGATGTAGAAGAGGTGATCACTTGTGTCATTTCTCATTTATATTGTTGTAAAAGGCATTCTTGGTTATTTACTAATAGTCTAATATAGCTTTGTTTCCAATTTTTTAGATCCTAATAAAAGGGTTGGATCTATTCTTCATGATCTGGAGGTTGCGGAGACCTTGGTTGCTAATTTGACGCTTGCCGAGATTGATGATATGGTATGACACTGACCAACTTAATCTTGGAGTAGTAGGAACATTTTATTTCATACATTTTGTAGTCCTATTGTCAAAAAATTAAAAATGTATATTGATTGCTCAAAATTACAGGAAAAGCAAGAGAGCAGTGATGATGAAGAATGAGAAGTGAAGTCTGGATCCTTGCATGTTGGCATGTAGCCTTTATGTTCTTAGTTCATATTTGCAACTTAGCAAATTGCAAGAGTAAATATAGTACTATATGGAACTATTGTCAATGTTCTGTCATCTTAATCTTGGACATGTTAATTTGTTGGGACTTGGGACTTTACTCCTGTCTCCTGATGTTATGGCATTGGCACGGAGTCATGGATGGACTTGTATTTTTAAGCAACACAGTGAACTGAAGACTTCTGTTGTGTATTTGCTGGATGTGTTTTGGACTAGTCAAGCACTTAATCACTTAACAATTGGCTGGATGTTATATTATAAAAGCTGCACTTAAGCAAAATTATATTATGGATGTGTTTTGGCTTTTTTTTCCTAGAGAGTTCAGATCATGTTCAGATGTTGTTTTGCCATCGTATTGCTGCTCATTGTATTGCTGCGTATGGATTGAATACAAACTTAACATTTGATAATTTTATTCTGTTTTCGAACCGAGTCTGCACCAACTCCGTACTGAATCCGACGTCCAAAATAATCCGCTCCACATCCGTTTAAAAAAAATGGTGTAGGATATGGTATGATCACTATTCGTTCAAATCCGCTCTGATTTCATCCTTAGAAATAACCGCTTCTAGCGGCTTCACAAATGTGACAACCAAAAACTTCACAAACGTGGCAACCAAACTTGCTGTCGATCTCCTGTTTCCAAAGTTAAATAGCCAACTCCATTCCGCTACCCAAAATTTTCAAACACCAAACCCCCAAATTGATCTCGTCACAGCAGCTACTCGCCTACCACCATCGCAACCATCTCTCCGCCTCCAGCCATGGCCGAACTGGAAATGGCGAGGCTGCAGGAGGAGATGCAGAGGGCGGCGGCGATGAGGTTCACTTCCCGCTGGGCACTAAGCTTGTGGACCTCCGTTAAAAAATTTTTTTAACAGGAATTACTCGTGTTCATGTACCATTTCCCTGGATCAAGTAGCCTGGTACCCACAATTACATTGATGAATCATCAAGCGTTCACACACCAATCGTCGTACGCAAAAATATTATAATATAGCGCCCGAAGGCAATAGCCTAGAACAAGGGACCAAACGGTCCGGAATACAAGCAAAAGCAGAATATAGATAAGGCAGCGAAGTTAAGGTAACGGCACGTCATTCCCACAGGCAACGACCGAGTACTACATTTGAATGTTTTGCATATAGCAAGGGTGAGTACCAACCGTACTCAGCAAGCCACCACAGCAACGATGCATATGATAGGGGATAATTAAGGAACGACTGTGGTTCTTTTGCGTAAAGCTAGTTTTGCAATTTTTTTCATAAGCCTAAGACCTAGCTGTTAACACCAGAATTTGGTAAGCCCCGAAGTCCTCATCGGCCCAGGATCCATATCGGCTCAAGGTTGGTATCGGCCTAGAGTCTTATATCGGCCGATGGAGGTTTTCTTAAACCAATCACTAACAGCAGTCGGATTCTTGTTAGATTCGGGAAGATCTTATCCAGAGAAAACCGAGTTTGAGGAGGATGCGGCTTGTATCTATTAATTAGGAAGAATTTGTTAGTTCTCTTTTTATCTTTAGAAAAGTGTGTTTAGTGTCCATTAAGGACTTTATCTGTTTCCTTTTATCTTTAGGAAAGTTTGAGTCGTATTCTGTTAGGATCTTTGTTAGCCTATGGGTATAAATATGTAAGCCCGAGGTTCATGTAATTTTTATCTCACGATCAATACAACTTCGACGCATCGCCACCTTTTTACTTTCGTCTTCTTCGGCGAGTTCATGCCCTTCCTACGAGGGGTAAGTCTCGTTATGGCTGCCTGCGTTGTCGGGGCTAGGGCTTCGACGTTATGATCTCGTCAACGTAAGCACCTACTATCATATATCTTAGTCAATCTGGTTCGGCTTCTCGATTTAGTCTTATCGGCCGAGATTCGCTTTAGGGTTTACGCCGGTATCGACTAAATCGCCTCGCTAGATTAGATTATCTAAGGTATCCACCACCTCGAAAATCAGTCGAGGGCTTGATTGTCTAGATCTTGCGTTTCTTTTCATACTTAGTGTCGCTAAGTCGTAATTAGAACCATAATCTCTAACCTGCCTGTCGATTGCCAATAAGGGTTTCACCGGGGTTTCAGCCGGTGAGTTATCTGCACGTTACATCGACCCAAGAGTTTTACATATAGATCGGATTTGGCCGATGACAACAGAGTATTTATTGTTTATCTGCTTATTGAGAGTTTATATGTCACGTCCCGATTTTCGATCGGGATTAAAAATTGCCTAATAATACATTTTCCAGAAATTTAATAAAAACTAAAAGAAATTTAAACAAGTGAAATCAGCAAGGAAATCAAAAATTTCCTTTAAAAATTATGGCCGGAAATATTTTTGTAATATTCCCCGTGCCCTAAAGTACTCTCCAAAATTTTTCGTGAATTTTTGGAGCTAAAGAAATAATTTTAAAGTCACAAAGTTCATTTAACAAATTAAATTAATTGAAAAACAAATTAAAAAGGGTCCCTTTTGTTTTGGGCCGTTTTCGGCCCAAAACTCCTCTCTCTCTCACGCGGCCCACACGGCTTCCTCCCCTCTCCGGCCCAGCCACCCGAGCTGCCGCGCCCCTTCCCTCCTCGGCCCAAGGCGGCCCAAGCCGCTCTCCTCCGCGTCCCTCCTCTTCTCGGGCCGGCCCGAGGCCGTGGCCCAAGGCCGCCCGAGAGCCACTGCCGCACCCGCGTCGCTCGGCTGCCGCTCCCAAGCCGCCGCGCCGCCCACCGCAGCGCCCGCTCCGCCGTATTTCCCAATGGATTTTTCGCCGCATCGCCAACCCTAATCGGCCCCCATATATTTTCCTCGCGTCGCGACCCCTCTCTCATTTCCCGAGCGCCGCCGCCTCTCCCCAAAACCCTAGCGCCGCCCCTAACCCTAGATCGAGCGCCGCCGCCGCCTCCTTCGTCACCGCCGGTGAGCACCGCCGCCGTCCCTCCTTTCCCCTCTCCCGGCCGCCGCTGTGCGCGCCGCNCGTCGCCCACGCGCTCCCGCCACCGCCTCCGACCACAGCCGCGCCGCCGTCCCGGCGTTGCCCGCGCGCGTGCCGCCGTGCGTATCCGCGCCGGGCTGCCGTGTGGCCACGCCACGTTGGCGCCGCGTCGGCGCCGCGTGCGCCGCGTGGCCGCCGCGCCGCCAGCGCCACCACCGCCGCCGCTCGCCGGCGTCCCCGTCAGTGGCCGCGCTGCCGCCTCGCCGTCGCACGGCCCGTGGCCGCCGCGGCCGTGCCATGGCCGGTTGGCCTAGGGTTCAGCCAAACCCTAGCCGCCGGCCCGGCATAGAGGCCGCACCCCGGCCGGCCCACCACTCCCTCCGGCCCAGCGGCCGTTGGGCTGATTGGCCCATCTCCCTCGCGAGAAGTCCATGTTTGCTCCCTCCTCGCCTCCTTTCTCTCTCCCCCTTCTCCGTTGGGCCGCCGGCCCAAATGGCCCATCTCCCTTGCAAAAGTCCACTTCACGTCCCTCCCAGCCCTTTCTCCTCTCTTGGGCTGTCGGCCTATTATCCTTTCTTCACACAAAAGTCTACTTTATGTCCCTCGACCCTTTTAACTTTTTCCGAGGAAGTCCAGTTCACCTCCTCAAGTCCAGTTTACCTCCCTTAGCCTTTTTTTCCCTTTCTCCTGCAAAGTCCATTTCACCTCCTTTTTCTCTCCAGGTTCGCCGACT
Source organism: Oryza officinalis (assembly GCA_008326285.1). NCBI lineage: Eukaryota > Viridiplantae > Streptophyta > Magnoliopsida > Poales > Poaceae > Oryza > Oryza officinalis. Next base: position 12,442,378 of record BDMV01000001.1, on the reverse strand, counting down.
TTTATGTCGCCGACACGTGGGCCCCCTTTGTTTGGTTCGGTCGACACCCAGACCACGTGGCCGCCCGCGGCTTCGCCACGTTGGCGTCCACGTCGGCGCTACCTTCTCCCGTCCATCCGCCGTGGCCGCCATGTCAGTGCCACGTGGTGCGTCCGCACCCGTGCGTGCGTGGACTTGGTCCACCGTGGACTGTCCGCCCCTTGACCCGTTGACACGTGGGACCCGCCGTTCCGGCGCCGATTCCCGTTGATGATGTCAGCGTAGTTCTTTCCTTTGTAAAATTAATTAATAATTGCGCAATAAATCGATTTAATTTCCAGAAATTCATTTAAATGGCTCAAAACTTCTAAAATTCATATCTAATTCATACGAACTCCAAATTGAGCCATTCAACTTGCAAAATTCATCTAAAATTGAGCTCTACATGTTTGTTTACTTTTTATGTACGGTTTACTTGGTTTTTATTAGAGTTTTTTCTTATTTTGCGTGCCAGCGTGTAGATTCCGCCGTTTCGGAAGTTTGCGCTCGCAAAGAAAGAGTCCGGAAGATTGTTTGAAGAAGCAAGGCAAGTCACACATTCCCCCTGAGCATGTTGTACCTATTTTATAAAATGTTTTACGTTTGCAAATAAAGTGCATGTTTTGCTAATTACATGGGAATAGGGTTTACCTATCCGTCTGCTTGTGCCATGTTTACTTGTTAAACTGTCCTTTGTTAACTGTGGGTTGTTAAACTGTCCTTTGTTAACTGTGGGTGATAATTTGACTAGCGTATGTCACTTAAGTTGACTTTGCTAGAATTATATATGCTTAGCCATGCTTAATTACCGCTAGCTCATTTAATGGGATAATTACATTGTTCACATTAGCTTTTAACGAGCGGTTCGCTCGGGACACCCGACCAGGTTTTATTGGTCGTAATTATCCAACTAAAATATGACCTAATGGTGGGCTGTGGGTGTATGGTTTTGCTGGTCGCACCCATGGCAATTAAGGACCGGTTCATGGGAAACCCTGGAAGAATAATAATGCTTACCACAAGCAAGAATGGGCAACTGCTGGACTCGTAGTATAGCTCTTTCCTAGCCGACGCTCCCCGGAAAGGGTGGGCGTGATGGAGTTAGGTCGGCCAGGGATATACCGGTTGATCGGCTGCCGGATTCACCAAGGCACGAGGGGGGGCTGCCCGCTGCTGGTAAGGGAGCGGGGGCGAAACCTGCGGTGTGGTGCGCTTGGTTAGGAGGAGTTATGCGAAAGGTCTTGTCATGATTTCCCCCTTTGCAGTATCGTGGCGATACTTCGGGGCATGGTAACATGTGTGGAATCGTGTCTTGTGGGTACAGTTGCGCACCTCTGATCAGAGTAAAACTATTCGAATAGCCGTGCCCGCGGTTATGGGCGATCAACCAGATTCACCATGATTAGTCCCACATGCTTAATTAATTTGACTTAATGAACTGGTGTAGTTCAGGTGGAATGGTTGGGCCTGTTCAACGTGGATGTAGCGTTGTTCAGTGGAGGTTTAATCCTGTCATAATTAAACAACTATTTACTATTTTAAAATATAAAGATTTGCAACCGCTTTTCTTCAAATAGCCACAAGCCTTCCTTTGTTTCCCCTGTGCACGTTTGCATCATTGGTGTGGCTTGTTGAGTACGGTGGTTGTACTCAATCTTGCTATTTTCCCTCCTTTTTAGAAGTTTAATACTTCTGAGTTGAAGATGAAGTTAGAAGACCAAGACTCAGACCCCAGTTGAGTTTGCCTGTGGAGTGGAGCTGAAGTCCCGCTAGGATCGTCTCTTTTCGCTGTTGTTTTCTTTTCGGTGTGAGGACTAAGTGTCTCTGTTGTAAGTATTTATCGCTTTATTTACGTTTGGGTCTGTTTATTGATTTGTCGTTTTGTGTACCCTGGTTGATGCCTGGACAGGGACTTAACACACAAAATGGTCTGGAAATTTGGGAAAAATTTCCGGGCGTGACATTATGCCATCGGACCTCTGGCCGATGTGTGCTTTAATCTTCAGCTCAATGTTTATTTTATATTTGGATTATGCTATATCACATTGCTATATCATCATGTTATCATCGACCGATCGGTTGTTTTGGCTATCGGCCTATCGGCCGATACGTTTTTGCCCTATTGGCGATAGACCTTCTTTCTGCTATTTTGCATATCTTATCATTGGCAAACTAACTGGCACGCCCGCGCTTCATCAATTTTAGGACCTGCACTGGAGCTAAGCAGATCTCCCAGGCCTTCGTGTGTCTGCACGTCGGATCCTCATCGGCGGTACGGATTCGGCGTCAACACTAGCATAGACTGGTCAAGTTTTAATACCATAGTTCATTAATCAATGACGGTTCTGTCCATCATCCATTGTGATCCCAAGGATAGCTTCCCGCCATTGGATTGTCATGGTTTTCCGGGGTCTACCCCTTCTCGCTTTCCGAGAAGTTGAACCACCAGCACATAAAAATCATTATGCATGCCCATCCCATCATTTTAAAATTTAGAGTCTAGCCAAGCGAAAAACTTGTCTCGGTGCTCCATATTCGTGAGCACGGCTATTCGAATAGATTGCTTTACTCACACTGCAGTGGATGTACACTTTACCCGTACTCTATGACTTGCCCAACACATGAGTCAAAGTCTCAACGAATGAGACGCGTCACGACAAAGCCTTTCAATAACCTCACTTTGGCAGTACCCGCTCCATGAACTTGAGCCCTCCTACACTCTAGCCGTACACGGTTCCTAGCAGTGGGAGGAGTTCTGGCGCTCCCGAGAGGAGAAAACTCACTCATTCTTTAAGTTGTAATTAAGTCCAGTTTCAGTTCGGTTACTCACCGATGGTTACCCACCTGTAGGCTTTTCGCCTATTCACACACCTATGTGAACCACTATGCAGGTGTACCGCCTCCGTCCGGCCATTTAATCCGCTAGGTCTATACCCATCGAGGTACGGTTGTACTAGCTCGTTTTATGTTTATCTCATGGCTCGGTCCTTAATTGACCAGGGACGGCACTAGCCTTAACCGGATTCCACCCAAGTCATTCAGCCGCCCCAGTCTAAAACATTTGTTTAGTTTCATTTTTCCTTTCGTAAACCATGTCATCAATGTCATGGCATTGTGACGCTCATGTCTCCACATGCCGCATATCAATTACCTTCCCTAAGGTAATTGCCCAAGCATATAGCATTTAATAAATATGAGAATGCATGAATCAAAATTAGCATTACTAAGCATTTGTCATAAATGACTAGGGACTCACACGTATTTATGGGTACGAGGGAATAAGGTAAACAATAGTCAAAGGCATGGCAAAATAACAAGTAGGATATTTCCATTGCATGCAATTTTATTTGTAAACAAAATAAGTTCTCAATTGGGATCAACATGTTCAAGGATTAGTGATGACTTGCCTTGCTCGAAGCCCTACGGGTCTTGATCCTTGATCAGACTCGCAACTCCCTCGGGGTCTAGAATTACATGCGAACGAAATTGATTTGAATTCGACTAGAATTCAATTAAAATCCAATAAAATCCGATTAAAGAAAAAGATCGAACGCGAGTGTCGAGTTTCGGTATCGATTCTATTATTTATGAAATAGTAAAATTCCGATTTTAATCCATTTGTCCTAAAATATTTATGTTAGCCGATTAAGATATTAATTCATTTTAACTTACGCGATTCTGAATAAATTAGATTCCGATTTAATAATTAACCCTAATACTTTAATCCGAATGAGATACTTCGAATATTTAATAGTTAGGTTCCGATAATAATTAACCCTAATAAATGAATGACGAAATAACCACAATGAATAACCGAGTGGGTAAATAGATTAGTGAGTGAAAACTGAATAGATAACTAATAGACTAAATACCTAAATAAATCACCGATTAAATAGATAACCGCAATTTATTATATAAGGATTTTCAAAAATAGCCGACGACTAATCCTCCGATTGTTATATACATATACATATACATACATATACATATACATATACATATACATATATATATATAACTTAATAAATAAATAGCTAAATAAATAACCCATTAAATAAATAACCAATTAAGTGAATAATCCTAATTTATTAAATAATCCTGATTTATTTTCTAGAAGTTTTCAAAAATAACCGACGATTGATTTACCGACTAATATATATATATATATATATATATATATATATATATATATATATATATAAATTTCCCGATTTCCTAAATTTTCCTTTTTTATTTTCTTTTCTTCTCCATTTCCTTTCTTTTCTTGTCCTCTCTTTTCTTTGTCTCCCTTCTCTTTCTTTTCTGCTCCTCCCTCTCTCTCGCGGCTCCTCTCTTTCTTTTTTCTCTTCTCCTCTCTCTGCCTCTCTCTTGCGCGGGCGGTCGGCATAGCGGAAGGGAGGGGAGCGGGACTCACCGGCGGTGGCGGCGACGAAGGGAGACGACGCGGCGCAAGGCGGCGGGGGCGGCTCAAAGCGGCGGCCCGAAGCGGCAACCGGCGGCGGCTAGGTGGGGAAAGAAGAGGGAGAGGGAGCGGGGTGGGGGAGAGATAGGGTGGAGAGGGAGGGAAGGTCGGGGGGGCTTTTATAGGGGCTGGGAGGGGCGCGGAGGCCGACGTGGGGCGGACGGGACGGCGCGGCGCACGGGGCGCGAGGCGTGGCGCGGCAACGCGACGGCGTTTGCGGGACGCGAGATGGCAGGCGGCAGCACGACAGAGGGAGGGGCGCGAGGCAGCAGGCTACAGCGGCGATGGCGACGAGCGGTGACGGCGACGGGCGCGGCGCACGGCAGAGGCGCGGGGCGCGAGGCGGCAGGTGGCGGCAGCGGCGCCGGGGCTCGACAGGGGCGGTTGGCAGAGGGGCGGCGATGGCGACGGGCGGCAGTGGGGTGGCGCGGGACGCGAGGCGTGGCCAGGCGTGGTTCGTGGCAGAGGGAGGGGACGGCTAGGGTTCGGGTCGAACAGTTGGGGGACAATGAATAGTGACATTTTCCATTTTTTTGCAAATTGAGTTGATTTCCAATTTAAAATTTGCCCAAAATTTATAATTTTCACACAAATGGACTTTGTTCAACATTTGTATTATTCCACCCTGAAATTTTTATATCACCACATTTTATATTTATATACATTATATATATATAGGTGTAGATAATTATATATATATATATATATATATATATATATATATATATATATATAATTTTCTATTTGAATTTATATTACCCAATTAATTTTATGACATTTAGGTAGAGTATTTTATTTACCATAAATTTTGCCTAACTTTTATTTGTGCAATCTTATTTTTATTATATATTTTGCAATTGTCTGTTTTCCCCTTCTCTTTTAGGGTTTTTACATAATTAATTCCTATTAATTAAGTTCCGCAAAGAAAGATTCACGTAGAAGAGCAACCAAACTCGTCATGATACAATTTGATCCAAAGTTTTTGAAATCTCACGTTTAGGGTTTCGTATTTTTGTCGGTCGAATTTTCAGAACGTTAAACTTCGGCGCCCCTCCGTTCGCCTCCCGCATCACTGTGCCCCGCCGCATCGCCCCAGACTGCAAGGCCATCGACAACTACCCCTACCTCGCCGCCGCCGCCGCCGACCGGCACGGCTGCCTCCTCCTCTACGCCACCCAGGGACCCAACCCGGACCCACCCGCCCTCGACACGTTCAACCTTAGGCCGCTCGGCGTGCACCACGGCTTCGCCAAGGCCTACTTCATCTGCGACGCGATCACCCGCAAGCCCAGCCGCCTCCCCGACCCCGACCACCCGTTTGCCATCCTCCATCCAGTCAACGTTGGCCTCCTCAGCTACTCCATCAGCTTCTACGTTGCCGAGCTCCAGCCCGCGCCCGCGTCCGGCACCACCACCCTCCTCTTGTACTGCTCCGATTCCGATGCCTGGGTAGACGAGGAGCTCAGCTACCCATCGCACGACCGGTCGTGGGGCGGGAACGGCGTGGTCTCACACCAGGACAAGCTCTGGTGGGTGGACCTCTCCTACGGCCTCCTCACCTGCGACGTCGTCTACAGCGGTGACGACCCTTTGGACCTGCACTACGTCCCACTCCCACAGGACAGCGAGCTGCCCGCGGGCATGCCGGACCTCGAGAAGCGCCGCTGCGTGGGGGTGAGCTCCGGCCATCTGCGGTACGTGCAAATCGATGACGAGCCCAACGCCGACGGCGACCCGATCGTTAGAATGTGGACGCTGCTCGATGAAGATGCAGGGGCGTGGGGCTTCGACTGCGGGGTGCGCTTCAAGACGATCTGGGACGACGAGGTGTACAAGGCGACCAAGCTGCCGCGGCAGGTCCCCGCAGTGGCGCTCATCCACCCCATGGGCCCCGGTGACATGGTCTACTTCCTGCACTCCCGGATCTTCGCCGTGGACGTGCGCGCGCGCAGGTTGCTCGAATCCTGGTTCTTCGAGATGCTTCACCCGCCGATGCGCTACCATTCGTCCCAGTTCGTCCATGCCTGGAAGCTGCCAACTATGTTTCACTGAGATTTTGGTATGAATTTAGACTATTAGTAACCGCATAATCTTGACTGATGTTGGTGTGCATGCTAACAGTGTGCGGTGCTAGTATTGTGGCAGTCGTCTTGACTCTTGAGCAATGTTGATTTTGTACTGATAATGAGTTGCCATGTTTTAACCTCACAATGAAACCGGTTAACGATGAAATGTTCGATCCAACATATATTCATGTCTTGATGAAGAAATCTAAATGCCTAAGGATTCAACTAGATAGGTTCCCTACTCTTAAAGTCTTAACTAGGAATTTAAGATCCTTGTTCATCAGTAGTACTCCTATATATGCATGCATGCTATCTTGTCTTGCATTGAAAATTGAATGTATGCACTAGTAATTGCAATATGTGGTACAAGTTTACAACTTCATGCATCAGGGGATTGCTCCACTTGTTGTTTCTTCATTTCTGGATCATTAAGTGCATCTCCAACAAAGTGGCCAAATGGCTCTCCAAGCCAAATTATAGCCAACATAGAAAAAATACCCTCCAACAGACTCTCCAACTAACTGGCTAAGCCATCTGGCTGGCCAAACACATTCACGAACTGGCCAAACTTGGCCAGCCACACCCGCTGACCAACTATGGGCCCCACGTGCTATCCCGTCCCACACGTGACACGTCTCCCTCCCCTCTTCCTTCGCTCTCGCCTCTCACATCGGCCCGTCGCTACCGCCTCCGCCCTCGACCATCCGACACCGCCTCCGTCCCCAGCCGTCGTGGCCGCCTCCGGCCCCAGCTATCCGGCACCGTCTCCGTCCCCAGCCATCTGGCGTCGCTGCCTCTGTTCCCAGCCATCCGGCGCCGCCTTTGTCCCCGGTCACATCCGATGCCGTCGCCTCCACCCCTAGTCACATCCACGTCCAGCGTGGCCGCCTCCGCCCCAGGCCACGTCCGGTGCCTCCACCTCTGCCTCCGCCTCCGCCCCCAGCCACATCTATGTCCGATTCCGCCGCTTTCGTCCCTGGTCACATTCGACATCGCCACCTCTGTCCCAGGCCACGTCCGGTGCCCCGCCTCTGCCCCCGACCACCTCCAGCATCGCCGCTTCCTTTCCAACATCCGCCGTTGTCGCCTCCACCCATTTGGTGCCGTCATAGGGAGGTGGAGAAGGAAAAGAGAGGAGAGGGAGAGAAGAAGAGTATTAAGACACTGACATGTGAGGCCCAACAGAAATGGAGAGTGTGGAATAAAGAGTCTGTTGGAATGTGTAGTAGGTATGGAGAGAAATCTTTTTGACAAGTTGGCCAAATGGATAAACAGAGAAGCAAAATAGTTATACGGTTGGAGAAGCTCTTTATATGTGACTGACTGCAATGACTATTTTTTGACACATGTACTTGAATACTGATTAATGTTTATCTTCCTCTGTTTAGTGTTTACCCTGTTTTAGCGAGCGTTCATAAGCTTCTCATGATCCTATTTAAATACTTCGTAGCTGCACCAACATCAATCATCAGATTCGTTAGCATATGGTGAAATAAATATTTTGCTCTTTATATATAGGTTTCTAATAAAATTTATCATTTAGTACAATTTACAGCATGAATTAACTACACTTAAATACATGGATAGATACATTTCCATAGACCGAACTGATTATGTTGATTAAGAGTTCCCTCTAAAATATGTTGATCAATAGTGAGTCAAATGATCCCATTTTCAGACTTTACTGCCAGTAAGTTACAACAGTAAGTTACAATGTGCGACATTTCCATCGCTTATGCTCATTTTGAAGGTTTTGATGATCAGGATTCAGAACTTCAGAAGTAGCGTTTCTCTAGTGATTACGGTGAACAAAGGATCGCCCCTGAAGGATCAGAGAATTTGTCATGACATTTCAAGGTCTTTTTTTTTCATTTCTCCTGATGGATCGGTTCTAAACTTCTGATAACTAGGATGGGTGGACATACTCACTAGTCTAGCCTGTTCTTAAACAGTGACGTATCTAGATTTTTTTTGGGTGGTCCATGTATAAATCAAATGTGCATTATAATATATTAATAAGAAAGTTTTTTTAAAAATATTTTTTTCACATATGCATATATGCATAGGGCTAGGATTTTTTTGGTGGTCCCGTGAGAATCTGCCTATGTTTTTGAACAACCGTCGATACCATCTTCATCCTTATGAACGTTCTTGTGTCTCAAATTGTCAGGGTTCCTCACTTTTACACCCACACGGACGCAACCTTTGGGATATCTGACTACTTGGAAATTGGAACGGAACCAAGGGCTACTCTTACCATTTTGTGCAGATACTGAGATACGGTTCTTTTATCTACTACTAGTACATTAGTTGGTGATGACCCGTAATTTTTGTCTGCTCTGTTACCTCCTTGTCCGAAAATTAGCGATACTGATGAATCATTTAATCTTAGTTCGGTTGATTGCCAGATAATATCTTGGGAGAGAGATTATCCGTTCATTTGTGCTGATAACGAAATCGAAACTGAAACCATAATGTTGCACTGTGTTGGCTGCTGCTGCTGCTGCGTGGCGCGCAGTTGGAGAAAGCGGCCCGGAGCCCCGGACACGATGTCCTCCAAGTGGCCGCCGCATGGCAGATCACGTGTCAAGCGAGCAACTGAGCATATGATATACTCGGTCGGTTCACAGCTCTCTACTAGGAACGCCTAACAACAGCCTGAATGCCTGCGTCGACGCAGGCTAGCTTGCCCCGCCGGCCGGCGGCCGCCGTGCTGCCCGCGTCACCCGCCCCGCTCTCGCCGACGGCGTGGACCGCCTGTACATGCGCCGTCGCTTACTCACGTGTACGCGCGCCGCGCTCACGGTCCCATGGATTCTCGCATCCCGCTTCTCTCCTGTGCTAGCTATCTCACTCGCCATCACACATCACACGCCCACGTCGCGTTTACCACCCTGACCGCTCGCGCTCGCGCCGTCGCTGTGTGCGTCGCACGGCAATGCCACGCGCGCTCGCGGAGACGAACCGATTGCGTTCTCTTCTCGAACACGAAATAGACCGGCTCGTGCCGTCCACGGGAACACCAGGCCGAGTCGATCGCCAATATATAACCCGCCACACAGCAGCGGCACAAGACGTGACCACCAAGCTTCCCTTTCGTCTCCACAGCTCCGCTTCTCCTCCTCTCGGCTTTGAAGAAATTCCCAAACACCAACCCAAATCTCTCTTTCTCCCTAGCTCCTCTCCGGCCATGTCCGACTCCGAGGTGCGTGAGTCGGTGGAAAGGCACTGCCGCACTGGGCGAGGAACGAGAATGACGGGGCGTCGTTGGTCCTGGTTTGCGTGCCGCACGTCGTCCACACGGCGACTACTTCGCGCCGCGCATCGACAACGGGACCAAGGCCGGCATACCTCCGCGCGCCACCTGCCTCATCGTGGACCGGAGCATCGCGCCGCGCCGCAAGACAATCGACGACCACCCATACGTCGCCGGCGCCGACATACATGGCCGCCGCCTCCTCTACGCCACCCAGGGGCCCCAACCGGAGCTGCCCGTCCTTGATGGCTTCTACAGCGGGCCGCTCGGCGTGCGGCTTCCCCAGGGCGTACTTCATCTGCGACACGTACGCTCACACACAGGTCCACCCGTCTCCCCGACCCCGACGACCGCCCCATCCTCCACCCCGGCAACGCCGCCCTCGTTGCCGTCTCGCACGAGAGCTTCTTCGTCGCCGATCTCCACCCCACGGTCCGCGCCGACCACTCCAGCCTGCTCCTGTACTTCTCGGTTTCTCAAGCCTGGCTCGAATGCGAGCTCAACAACCCGCCGCACGACCGCCCGTGGGGAGCCAACGGCACGGTGGTGTACCAGAAGAAGATTTGGTGGGTGGATCTCTCCTACGGCCTCCTCGCCTTCGACCTCAGCGCCCACCGCGGGCTGCACTTCATCCCGCTCCCGGATGGCTGCGAGGTGCGAGCTGCCACCAGGCACGGCTGACCTCGACAACCGCCGCTGCGTGGGGATGAACATGGGCGATCTCCGGTACGTGCAGATCGACGAGCGCGACGGCGACCCGATCGTCAGAATGTGGACGCTGCTCATCGAAGATACCGGGACATGGATCTTGAACCGCGGGGCGCGCTTCCAGGATATCTGGATTCTGGAACGACGAGGGCTACAAGGCGACCAAGCTGCCGCCGGAGGTGCCCACGGTGGCGCTGATCCACCCAAATCACCCCGGCGAGGTGGCCTACTTCTTCCTGCACTCGCGGCTGTTCGGCGTCGACCTGCGCACGCGCAGCGTCTTAGAGTGGCACTTCTTCCAGACCACTCGTCCCGATTCGTACGTGCCTGGGAGAGGCTGACCCCTTCGGCCCACGGTGATTGGTACGTGATCGTATAATTTTCCGCTGATGTTGGTGTGGAGTACACCTATGATCTGCTAGTTCTTTGGTGCCATCTTGAGCAACAACTCGCCAAATTAGATGGAACATTAGTGTCTCGACTCTCAATTAAGCAATTAAATGAAGTGCCTAAGGATTCAATTAGACTAGATGTCTCCTTCTAGGCCTTGTCATAGATCGATGCACTCTAAAATAAGTTACTCCTTCTGCCTCAAATTATAGAGCGCCCCTTAAAAAAATAAACCTTATCATCGATGGAGTTTTTTTTAGGGTTAATTTGATACATGCCATTGCAAATATGACATATTAGAAAAATGCCACTACTATTCGCGATATCGGCTACGTGCCACTGGAATTTGGGGAAATTGAAACCATGCCACTCCCGTCCATTTTTCTGTCAACCTCCGTCTAATTCACTTGTGAAATGTCACTTTTACCCTTTCATTCTCTCTTTTCCTTCTCTCTCCTTATCCTTTCATTCTCTCTCTCTTTCTTGCTCGTGCTTCTTCCAGAGGAGAGGAGAGGGAGGCGCCGATGGCTGGGAGGGCACGGGCGGCGGCCAAGCACGGCAGCGTGGCTAGCGCCGGGCGGCGGTGGCACGGCGCGAGTCGGTGGCGGCGCGGCTCGCGCGGCCGGGGCAGCACGGCTCGTGCGGCCAGGGCAGCACGGCCAGGAGGCGGCGCGTCGAGCAGGAGCGGCGGCGCGCGGCAGCAACGCGGCCGCTGGGGCACGCAGGGTTGTGCAGGACGGCGCGCCGGCAGGAGGAGGACAGGGCGTCAGTGGCTGGGGTGGGCGCTGGCCGGGCGCGCCAAGGACGGCCAAAGCTCCACCGGCGGTGGCGTGGCCTGGCGGCACAGCTGGGAGGCGGCGCGCCGGTGGCTCGGCTCGGCCCGGCCTGGGCGACGGCCGGGCAGAGCATCCGGCCAGGTGGAGGCGGCTCGCGGCGCAGCGCAGCAGTGCACCTGCTAGGACGGCAGGGAAGAGCCCGGGATGGCGTCAGTTCTGCCAAGGCGGCGCTGGCCGGGGAGGGGGGCTCGGCCGGACGACGGGACGAGGTAGGCGGAGGAAGGGAGAGGGTAGGCCGGAGGAGGCGGGCACGGCGTAGGAGCCGTACATGGCGACCGCGGCTGGAGGAGGCTGGGCGACGGCGGCGGCGGAGGAGGAGTTACGCATGGTGGTGGCGAGATCGGCGAGCGAAGAGAGAGGCTCGGATTGGGAGAGAGCAAGAAGAGAGATGGAAGGAAAAGGGGCAAAAGTGACATTTCACAAGTGAATTAGACGGAGGTTGACAGAAAAATGGACGGGAGTGGCATGGTTCCAATTTTCTCAAATTCTAGTGACACGTAGCCGATATCGCGAATAGTAGTGACATTTTTCTAATATGTCATATTTGCAATGGCATGTATCAAATTAACCCTTTTTTTTTATAGTTTTTAGAAGTCCTGCCAACCGTCGTCTTTTACTCATCTAGCCTCATGTCCCTTCTCTTCACCGTCGTCGATCCTTTCAAAAGTCAAAAATTATCATTGTCAGGTTTCTGTTTTGATTTTCTTTTGTCCCGCAGCCACCACCTACCTACTCTTTCGTCACCCCTTCGCTCGCCTATCGATCGGCACTTCTCTTCCTTATCATCAATACCTGAATTGAACGTTGTTATCGTTGGGGTTTCACTCGCCTGTCTACTGCCCCTCCACTTTGTTGTCATTGGCACCTTAAAATTTCAAACCATATTATTGCTAGGATTTTATTCTTATAGTTTTTATGTTTCCCATGAGTCATTGTTGCCGCCTTACTCCTTTACTGTCTCTCGGTCCTCCAACACCAACTTGCCACCTCCCTACTCTTTGCCACCCCTACACTAACCCGCCCATAGCCACTATTCTTTGTTATTATTGGCATCTTAGAAAATCAAACCTTATCATCACTAAATTATGTTTTTATAGGTTTTATAAGTCCCACCAGCCAGCACCGCCATTGCCGTTTACTATTTTATCGTAACTCGGTACGCCTTCCCACAAAAACCACCTCCCTTCTACTTTGTCACCCCTAAGTTCGCCTGTCTGCCGGCCTTCTTCTTCATTGTGTCCCACGACACCCGTAGGAGTACTAGATAGAAACCTTTCTAAGGCCAGGTGACAGTCCTAGGCTTTTCCATTTCGATAATCAAAATAGAACAGTAAAATATAAAGTTGTATATCTTTCAAAACTCTTCATATATTTTCTTAATCGGGAATCTTGTAACATGATCCATCATAATTTGATGCTGTAGGTTTTTCTTCTTTCTTCTCGTAATGTGGAAATTTTCTATGCCTCTAGAGTCAAACATGGTGTCTTTTTTTAGAGCTATCTTTATGATTTGCAAACATTTCTTTGTGCTTTTAGATGTTTCAATAAGTATTTTGGCTTCTTTTTGTTTTTTTACAAATTTAATTAATCTTACTTATGAATATTTATTTATGTATTTTGCTATGGGTTCTTCTTTGTTTGCTTATTTAATTTTTTGTTATATTTTTTCTTGAATTTTGATTATCTTTTTAACTTTATTTGGAATTCATACTTAATAATCCAATTTCAAAATTTATTTAATTTTTATTATGAATTTTAATTAATCTCGTATTATATTATAGATTTCTTGTTTCAATATATGTTCCTTATTTTTTATTCTGAATTATAGTTATTTCTAAATTATATTCGTACTTGAACTCTTATTTTTTTTACTCCGATTAATGTGAGAATATCTACCGTATAGAGATTTCTTATTATATTTTTATTTTGACTTTTAATGATTTTAAAGTTTATTTAAAATTTCTATTGAAATCTAATTATTGACTTTATTTTATTTTTCATTCTAAATTTTAGTTAGTTTCGTGGTGGGTTCTAGATGAAACTTTTAGAATTATTTTTTATTACGAATTTTAATTATTTATAAATTGTATTCCTACTTGAACTCTTGTTCTATTTTTTTTATTAATATGAAAATTTCTAGCCTATAGAACGAATGTGTTGCCTTCTTTCAATATTGTTTTAATAATATAATAGATAGATAGATTAATTGGTGTGAAAACAGGGAAGAAATACAAATGAAATATTAGCTAGATGAAAAAAACAAATTGGTAGAGTTAAAAATCTGATGACACCATTAACTTGAAGTGGACTGCTCTGTCGTCGATTGTAATGTGCCCTTTATTTATTTTATCACGGCTGTTGATCATACAGTTGCTAGCAGTGTTGTGTTGAACCGTTGATTATCTTCTGATGCTTGGTATTTATACGAGAGGATGTTAATCATTGTAGGAAACGGGGTGACAGAATCATATGCGGTTAGTATTTACTGGTGTATTCAATGGTGTTATTTTGATTTTGATTCCAACAACCAAATTGTGTCCCTTTGCAAATAGGATTTCGTATCATGATGCTGTTACAGCTAGCCATACGTTATATGTACATCAATCTGTATCAACCTCGTGGTCTGTCATTGCAATGTACCAACATGTCCGTTTCTAATGCACTTTATGTAAACGGACTGTAATTTTCCAAAAAAAATTAGACTCGTATTGAATCTTACCTGTTAAATCTAAACTGGTCATGATCTAACGGTTAATTTTTTTTTCTTCGATTAATTTGAGAATTTTTAGTCTTAATAGCGAACGTGATGTCTTCTTTCAAGACTGTCTTAATAATATAATATAGGTGGTGTTTGAATTTCCTGAAGATAAAGATAAAAAGATGAAGATTAAATATTTCACGTAAAACAAGATAACCTTAACGTGTGATTAATTAAGTTTTAATTATTACAAACTTGAAAAATGGATTTATCTGATATTTTACAACAACTTTCATATAAAAAATTTTCGCACGAAACATACCATTTAGCAGTTTGAAAAAACGTGTCACGAATATCTTTATCTTTATCCAGCCGTTGTAGTAGTTTCGAACGGCACCATAATAGATAAATAGATAGATAGATAGATGTCTCTAAAACATAAGCAATAGAGCATTATTACATAATTTGCGACTAATAGTTTGGACTACGACTAATGAAACCATCTCTGCGAACTGTTGCCAATAATGTGTCCGATTAATTGAACCATCTATGTGAACCGTTGCCAATGATATAGAAAACGTGTAGATATAACCAGTACCGTAAGCAAACCATCACAAACGTGACGATCTCCGACGCGCTCGCACGTGTACCACGAGGCTTCGGCATCTCCCTCCTGCTGCGCCATTCGAGAAACCCAATTGCGGAAACGTCTACTGCCAACATGACGGCGGCGACGGCGACGAGGCTGATGTCCAGCGTGGTTGCCTGCCGTGCCGCCAATACGAGACGGGACAACAACACAACGGCCGTAGGCACCGAGACGTAGGAATTTTTTTTAGAAATAATATGAATTTAATAAAAAATCATAAAAGTAGTGGGCTTTTGCAGAAAATCGTAAATATATGGGTCTGTCGACCCACGGAGGTTCGACAGGACCCAATCGAACGGCGGAGCAATAACAGGCTGGACCGATCGAACGGCTGAGTCTCGACTGGGCCCAGTCGAACGACGGCTGTTCGACACGTCGGGCAGCCGGCCCAGTCCAACGGCGGCTGTTCGACGGGCCGGGCTGCCGGCCCAGTCGAACAACAGCCGTTCGACAGGCCTGGCCTGTCGGCCAATTATGTTTTGTTAAGTATTGTTTTTTAGTTATTAATTAATATTAATTTGTTAAGAGTTGTTTTTAACTTTGTAGAAATTAATTAATGACATATTTGTTTAGAAATGATCAATTATAATTTGTAAGTTGTTTTCATAATTAAGTTTATAAGTAGTTGTTGTAAATATAATTTTGTTATAATTGAATAATACCCATTTTTAATTGATTGTATGGAGAAACACATCGGATATATAATTTATTAATTTTAGATATATCCATTTTTAATATTGTAATTTATAGAACATTTTTTTAAATTTGGTAAGAATTGTATTTAAGTTGTTAGTAATTAATTAATGATAGAATTGTTTATGGTTGATTAATTATAATTTTTAAGTTGTTACTATAATTAAGTCTTTAAGTAGGTTTTATAATTATAACTTATTATAATTGATTAATACACATTTGTAATTGAATATTTGGAGAAACATATCGGACTTATAATTTAATAATTTTAGATATATCCATTTGTAATTTATGAATTTACAGAACCTTATTTTGCTTATCGGTTATTTTGGGAAATTCGGAAAATCACTTTCGGATAGGGCCTAAAATTTGCAGAAGCGAAAATTGGTTCTGTCTATTTTCGGAAATTCGGAAAATCATTTTCGGACAACTCAAAAAATTTGAAATTCATAAAACATGTTTTTAGAAACCGAGAAGAAGCATTTTTTTAGAATTGATGTTGAGCACATCCAGGACTGTACTGAAACAAGGAGAAGTTGTAGTACAATTTAAACATGATACATCTGGTTCCATTGTGGTTACATAGATAAGATTAGATTCGAACTACAAGGAAGGTAGTGCAAGAGTTGAACACGACGACGATATAGTAATGGGACAACGAAACATGACATCACATATTTGACTAACGTAAGTTGTCCGATAGTAGCTAACCCCTACGTGAGGATCCCTCTCCCCTCTCAAACTGCTTTTTAGTAAACCTGTATTGCTCTGGCAATTCAAGTTGCACCACACGGAAAGTTGGATCACTTAGAACCTTTTTGGTGTCTATCCATTCTATGTATTGACATCTTCTTGGCGGTTCCTACGAGAAACGAATAGATGTGAAGCGAACAAAGTTACTGAATGTTGTGACAAAATAAGGATTCATGATAATGAAAATATTTTCACCATGAAATCATCGTCTGTTATATTTGGGCAAACAAAGAACCTCTGACCCAAAGTTCTTGGCTTGGTGGAACGAAGAATCTGGCAACGATCACCGCATCTGCATTTTGGACGGGCTTCCCATGGAGGGAGTGCCATCGTTAGGACCCGCCAGTCGCACTGTTCTTCACGACATTGTTGTTCGTAAGCTGCTTTGAACGCCAAGTATTTCTCAGTACTTTCTGATGCGAAATACCAGCGTCCTTCTTGTAAACAAGTGGTTAGGTCGAGAACAGGATTTTCTGTATCAACCCACTCGATGTATCCACAAACCGTAGCGCGGGCCTGACAAATAGATTTTAATGAAGAATAAACAATCGCTCATGCAAACTGAATAAGCATATGCAGAGAATGAAATACCTCACAGTCATAGTTAGGACACCTAAAGAAACGCCTTACTCGAGTGTCTTGATTCCTCGAACCCATTAGTTGGCATCGGTCACCACAAAGACAGAGAGGCCGCTCGCACCAAGGTGGGAATAGCCATACAAGTGGATCGCTACGCCAGTTGGGATACTTAAGGCCCCGGCGTCTAGACATTGCCGAAAGCTGGTGCGATGAAGGGCTGTGGTAGCGCTTGTTGCCTACACAGATGAAGAAATTATGTGCTGCATCGCTCGTTATGGGGACTTATGTAGGCACCAAAATCGCAGTGACAACGTTTACATGTGTACATCATGGGCCACGATGGGTCCGCCCTTTTAGAGTGCTGGATGGAGCCGAAAGCTAGATTGGACGTATGACTTAATGAGAGCAAATTTTCTTCACCGTATGTGACATCACTAGCACGCGTGAATTGAAATTACTTTATCTTACAAAGCAGCGCCGAAAGTTGATCGTGACAAGTCGAACTGACAGTGTGTCCGTGCAATGTGGTATACTGTGCGATGTCATGGACCGGACACCGAAGCGCCGAAAGTTTGTTGTCGTATGCACAAGTAGTTGTGACATGTACTCGTGCATGCGCCGAAAGTGTATGTCATGAAATTATTCATACATATAATATGACATAAGTAGTAAATGCAGAAAAAATTAATCCAGCAAATAAATAACACTACAAGTCAAGAATGCCCCCCTCTCGCACGCTTACTAGGCCCTCCCTTCTTACGTTGTCTGATCTGCTCTGTGAGATAGGTCAAATTATCAGGTGGGTGCCTATGTCTTGCCGGCTGCTGTGGAGTGGCATCCTCTGGCTGCAAGGACTCCCCCTGCTGCGTAGGCTGCGCGACCGGAGGAGCACCGTACCAGTAGTCTATGCCACCTTGTGCATCGGGTGCATCCGTCGCAAAGAAATCGTCCACGAACTGTGTTCGAGGAGAGACAGCAGGAACTGCAAAATGCCCCTAGGAAAACCCGTAGTCATAACCTGTTGCAAAATAGAGGCGATGCCACACTATAATAGTTAGTAACTACGCATAAAAATTAAGTAAACGATGTTGCTAGTCTTGGTTGTAAACAATACTTACTTGTGTGCTGTGTGTACCCGGACTCCGGTGCGCGCGGAGTACAGTTGAGTCCCCAACCCGGTGTGGGCGCCAGGTTGTCATCTGTCGGCAGGTAGGGAAAGTCTGGCTCCTGATAAGCTACCTGCGTATCGTACACCTGTTGTGGCTGTTTACGTTGCGGAGGTTACGAAATGGTATGAAACGAATGTTGAGTACGATATGAACTGGATGTTAAGCAAGGCAAACGTGTCGTACCTGAGGCCGCGGTGGTGGCATACTCGATGCCGGAACCCCAAAGTCAGACGATCTCCCTGGGCGAACAGGGGCCGGCGTGTCCTGAAGCGAAGGCCGAGCGTGCGATGGACCGACGTCGTCGTAGTGGCGACGTGAAGTAGAGGAGCGGAACTGGTCCACACTAGAGCGTCGTGGTAGTGGTGGCGATCCTGCCCGCCTGGAAGGCTGCACCACATCAGCCGCGCTCCGACAGGAGACACGATGTCACGCCCCGATTTTCGATCGGGATTAAAAGTTACCTAATAATACATTTTCCAGAAATTTAATAAAAATTAAGAGTAATTAATCAAGTGAATTTAGCAAGGAAATCAAAAATTTCCTTTAAAAATCATGGCCGGAAATATTTTTGTAATATTCCCAGTGACCTAAAGTACTCTCTAAAATTTTTTGTTAATTTTTGAAGCTAAAGAAATAATTTTAAAGTCACAAAGTTCATTTAACTGATTAAATTAATTAAAAAACGAATTAAAAGTGTCCCTTTTGTTTTGGGCCGTTTTCGGCCCAAAATTTCCTCTCTCTCCCGCGGCCCACGCGGTTCCCCCGGCCCAAGCCGAGCCGCCTCGGAAGTCTGCCGCGCCTCCCCGCGCCCCGCGCCCACTGACGGGTGGGGCCGCGGCCGAGTCGTCTCCGACTCGGCCGGCCGCCGCCGCGCCCGCTCCGCCGCTTTTCCCGGCGGGATTCCCGGCCGCCGCCCCGCTCGGCCTATTTATTTTCCCCTCCCCGCGACCGCCGCCCCTCGTTTTCCCCGCCGCCGCCGCCCCAAAACCCTAACCCTAGCGCCGTCGCCGACGCCGCCGTTTCCGCCGCCGGTGAGTACCGCCACCGCCCCCTTTTTCTCTCCCGCCCGTGCGCCGCCGCTCCGCTGCCGCCCGTGCGCCGTCGCCTCGCGCCGCCGCCCGCGTGCGCCGGCCGCCGCATCCGGCCGCGGCCACGCCGATGCTTCCCGGCCGCGCTTCCGGCCGGCCTCCGTCACCGTTGCAGCCCGGAGAGCTCCTCTCTCTCTCCCGTTTCCCTCCCCGGTGCGCCGCCACCGCCACAGCGCCTCCGCCGCCCTCGCGCCGCCGCCCTAGCTGCCAGCGCCGCCGCCCGCCCGGCCGTAGAGGCCGCCCCGGGCCGGCCCACCGCTTCCTCCGGCCCAGCGGCTGTTGGGCCGTTTGGCCCATCTTTCTCGCGAGAAGTCCATGTTGGCTCCCTCCTCGCCTCCTTTCTCTCTCCCCTTCTCCGTTGGGCCGTCGGCCCAAATGGCCCATCTCTCCCTCACGAAAAGTCCACTTCACGTCCCTCCCAGCCCTTTCTCCTCTATTGGGCCGTCGGCCTATTATCCTTTATCCACACAAAAGTCTACTTTATGTCCCTCGGCCCTTTTAACTTTTTTCGAGGAAGTCCAGTTCACCTCCTCAAGTCCAGTTTACCTCCCTCTCAGTTTTTTTTCCCTTCCTCCTGCAAGTCCAATTTACCTCCTTTACCTCCCCGGTTCCCGACTTTTATGTCGCCGACACGTGGGCCCCCTTTGTTTGGTTCGGTCCACACCCAGACCACGTGGCCGCCCGGCCTTCGCCACGTTGGCGTCCACGTCGGCGCTACCTTCTCCCTTTCGTCCGCCGTGGTCGCCACGTCTTGCCACGTGGTGCGTCCGCACCCGTGTGTGCGTGAACTTGGTCCACCCTGATCA
The DNA here is from genome assembly GCA_008326285.1 of Oryza officinalis. Taxonomy (NCBI): domain Eukaryota; kingdom Viridiplantae; phylum Streptophyta; class Magnoliopsida; order Poales; family Poaceae; genus Oryza; species Oryza officinalis. The sequence goes on along the minus strand of BDMV01000001.1, from coordinate 12,422,207 downwards.
GCCGCCCCTTGACCCGTTGACACGTGGGACCCGCGTTCCGGCGCCGATTCCCTTTGATGATGTCAGCGTAGTTCTTTCCTTTGTAAAATTAATTAATAATTGCGCAATAAATCGATTTAATTTCCAAAATTCATTTAAATGGCTCAAAACTTCTAAAATTCATATCTAATTCATACGAACTCCAAATTGAGCCATTCAACTTGAAAATTCATCTAAAATTAGCTCTACATGTTTGTTTACTTTTTATGTACTGTTTACTTGGTTTTTATTAGAGTTTTTCCTCGTTTTGCGTGCCAGCGTGTAGATTCCGCCGTTTCGAAAGTTCGCGTTTGCGAGGAAAAGAGCTCGGATGATTGTTTGAAAAAGCAAGGCAAGTCACACATTCCCCCTTGAGCATGTTGTACCTATTTTACGAAATGTTTTCCATTTGCAAATAAAGTGCATGTTTTGCTAATTACATGGGAATAGGGTTTACCTATCCGTCCGCTTGAGCCATGTTTACTTGTTATACCGTCCTTCTGTTAACTGTGGGTGATAATTTGACTAGCCTAAGTCACTTATGTTGACTTTGCTAGAATTATATATGCTTAGCCATGCTTAATTACCCTAGCTCATTTAATGGGATAATTACACTGTTTACAATTAGCTTCTAACGAGCAGTTCGCTCGAGACACCGGACCATTTTTATTGGTCGTAATTATCCAACTAAAATATGACCTAATGGTGGGCTGTGGGTGCATGGTTTTGCTGGTCGCACCCATGGCAATTAAGGACCGGTTCATGGGAAACCCTGGAAGACTAACAGTGCTTACCACAAGCAAGAATGGGCAACTGCTGGACTCGTAGTATAGCTCTTTCCTAGCCGACGCTCCCCGGAAAGGGTGGGCGTGATGGAGTCGGTTCGGCCGGGGATATACCGGTTGATCGGCTGCCGGATTCACCAAGGCACGAGGGGGGGCTGCCCACTGCCTTTTGAGGGGTGGGGGCGAAACCTGCGGTGTGGTGCGCTTGGTTAGGAGGAGTTATGCGAAAGGTCTTGTCACGATTTCCCCCTTTGAGTATCGTGGTGATACTTCGGGGCATGGTAACATGTGTGGAATCGTGTCTTGTGGGTACAGTTGCGCACCTCTGATCAGAGTAAAACTATTCGAATAGCCGTGCCCGCGGTTATGGGCGATCAACCAGATTCATCGTGATTAGTCCCACATGCTTAATTAATTTGACTTAATGAGCTGGTGTAGTTCAGGTGGAATGGTTGGGCCTGTTCAACGTGGTTGTAGCGTTGTTCAGTGGAGATTTAATATTGTCTTAACTAAACAACTGTTTTACTGTTTTAAAGCGTAAAGGTTTGCAACCGCTTTTCTGCAAATAGCCACAAGCCTCCCTTTGTCTCCCCTGTGCACGTTTGCATCATTGGTGTGGCTTGTTGAGTACGGTGGTTGTACTCAATCTTGCTATTTTCCCCCTTTTCAGAAGTTTAGTACTTCTGAGTTGAAGATGAAGTTAGAGGATCAAGGCTCAGACCCCAGTTGAGTTTGCTTGTGGAGTGGAGCTGAAGCCGCTAGGATCGTTTCTTTCCGCTGATGTTTTCTTTTCGGTGTGAGGACTAAGTGCCTCTGTTGTAAGTATTTATCGCTTTATTTACGTTTGGGTCTGTTTATTGATTTGCCATTTTGTGTACCCTGGTTGATGCCTGGACAGGGACTTAATACACAAAATGGTCTGGAAATTTGGGAAAAATTTCCAGGTGTGACACACGATGAAGTAGCGCCGCAGCCCGCGAACGGAAACTGCGAAGGACGGACGCCATGTTGTCCTGCCTGACGTGCTGAGGCCTCGTCTCTAGTCTCTGTAGCAACGTGTTGGACTCAGTGTGAACCTGTTCCACAAACTCGGCCTATTGAACGAATAGGGAAGGGCGTTAGAACAATTGAACCTCCATGCACCACATTTAATGATAATCAATGAAAGCAACGACATACCATTGAGTTGTACGCAGCTCGAGGTTGTGGGGCAAACGTGTCCGTGATCGATGCCTGGTGAGGGATAGACGTATCCCCTTGTGGCGGGAAACACCTCCAGCGCGTAACACTACGGTACCAACGAAGGTACTGTCCGTACGAAGCTCCGTCGTCTGGAGGTGTTTGGAGAACCAAGTGCTCCGCCGCATGTTCCCACTCCGTAACCGTTAGCGCGATCGTCTGAACAATGGTCCCCTCGTGGGACAGACCGAGCCCCTTCCGGGAGTACCTGCGTAGGACGTACTGAGAACGTAAGAAACATTTACAATGGGGTAAAACACACTACTTGAAATTAACATTGTCCGACGTGTACTTACTTGTGGAGGCTAACAGCTAAAGAGCGTCTACCTCTTGGAGGGTAGTCTTGGTACATCCCGAGCTGTTTAAGTACCCTCTGCACGTGGTACGGCTCGACGTGCACGTCCAGCACGAGGTGAAGAGTGGTCCTCCAGAGCTCTACGTCGCGCATGCAGAGCTGTGCAAGACCGTGCGGTGCCCGCTCGACGACATTGTGATGCGTGTACGGGGTCCAGCGAACACGGTCGGGCGTAAGTTGATTGAAGTCCGCCACGAACTGTGTGTACACGCGACGTGTCGTTCCGCTCACCCACCTCGGCTGCAAAAGCAAGAAATATATGATTAATACCCGTAAATTGAGATAATGTGTAGAGTAAGAGAGTGCTATGAAAAATTCCTTGCAATGTATAATTTACCTCGCGGTGTGTCCACAGCGATCCTATGGTGGGACGATCGTCGATGTCTTCAAGTCCAGACTTGTGCATCTCATCGACGTCGTAGCTTGTGTACGACTGTAGCTGTGGCCTCCTAATGTCAAAGCGCTCATGCGCCCATAACATTAGAAGCAGAGGGCATCCTGTCAGAGAACTTGCCTTGCTCTTCCTGGTGCAAGCATCGCAGAGACCGGCGTACATCACCGCAAGAACAGCCGACCCCTAACTGTACTGCGAAATCTCCTCAACAGGTAGCTCGGCGATCTGCTCAGCGTAGTAGATGAAGTGCTTGTCCACGGAGTCAGCGTGAGTCCCCGTGAACATCACCCACCCAAACAACCACAGTACATACGCGACTAAGTGTCGGCGCACTATTCAGTCCTCCTGGTCCTCTGGGAACACCTCCTGGTGAAACTGGTGCAACCAACTCCTCGTGGGCCCATGCCCATCTGTGAGATCCTCCAGCGGAGCAGCCACCACTCCACCAAAACTGGCCAACAGATCATCCGCCCATCCAACTGCTGCACCCGCTATTGGTAGGCCCAACAAAAAAGACACATCCTCCAGAGTAGGTACCATCTCTCCAACTGTCAGGTGAAAAGTGTGTGTCTCGGGCCTCTATCTATCCACTAAAGCACTAAGCAAGGCCGCATCAATGTTGATACGGGGTAATCTTCCACGTGAAGGCTCAACCAAGCGTGCGAAGGTCAACAACCCAGCGGCTCTCAACCTGTTACATGTCAAAAATAAATAATTAGCAATGCGAGAAAATTTAAATGACAGCACGAGGTGACAAATGGTTTTTCACATGCCTTGGAACCCAATGAGGATCGATACGCCAATACTGATCCGATCCCCGCATTTTCAGCACGTTGCAGAACGTCCCCTGACTAAGTCGTCTCGATCGGTGATGTTTATCGATCACCTCGTCGATCAGCGATACGTCATCCCTGGCAGCCATATCTACAAAATGCAAGAATATCAGTATAGTGAGCATTAGAAATGAATTAAAGAATGACGAAATGAGCGTGAACAATTATGCAAAGCAAAATTTTAATAGCATAAGTCAAATACTGATAAAATGAAGTGAACACACTGCGGTGCTGGTAAATATAAATATCACAATCCAAAAACATGAAAAATACTAACAAGTTGAAGTGAACACACTCTAGGACTGGTAAATATAAATATTACAAGACGAATAACAATGGATTATTTCTCGAAGTCGACCACCGCCCTGGAACACGCCGAATATCGCCACCTTCTGGATCTTTGCCTACATTGTACATGCTGCAATCTTTACGGCTATGGTCTCCGCCGTATACAATGCAAGTCTTTGGACACTGTGAACGGGTGTTCTTTTCAGCTTCATCCATGTGGTTCTTGATTCGACGGGTCTTTCGACGCCCCTTCGTTCCAACTAGCAAATTTGAGTCAGGGACCCAATTGGCTTCCCCTGGGGGTGGGCGAGTGAACTCACATACCGCACGCCAACCACGCAATTCACCGCGCCAGGTTGCCTCCCATGCTTCCTTACTAAAGTAAGGCGAGACGAATATGTTTGCATCGATACCACCTTTAGCGGATGCGGCAAGAACATAAGAGCATGGCAGATGTCGAAGGAAAGGCTTGTTGCAGTTGCATTTGCAAGCATGATAGTCCGGCCACAACGTGCACTCCAATGTGATGTCCGTACTCCCAATACCGACACCACTTTTGTCACGCAGACGTACCTGAAACAGCAACTCCCTATTCCTAGCAGGCCAGACCCTGTACATTCCGCCCTTCTTGTTTTTCTCCTCCATGTACTGTGTGATAGCGGGGCTATACCTTGCATTAGGATTGGCAAGGTTAAGACTAGTCATGGCGTATCTTTTACAAAGATACTTCTGTGTACCCCTTGTGATGCCCTCCAGGATAGCAACAAGTGGTAAAGGACATGTATTTTTCATCACCCACTTGTACACTTCAGCAAGATTTGTTGTCATCACATCATACCGTGAACCATTGGTATCATACAACAAGGACCACTTTTCCCTTGGCTCATGCTCTATCCAGTCAGTGAAGCACTTCGTAGCCCTCCCCCACTTCCTACATCGAGTAACAGATGGTGATTCGTTTGGAATGGGTTCTAGGCCTTCCTGCTCCTCTTGTCGGGCAAGAACGGGTTTTTTCCGAACCTCTTGCATGTGAGTAGTGGTCAGCCGATCGAGCTGTTCCCATATGGCGTCGAACTTTCTTTGCTGATTCTGCTTGCACAATTTTTTGAACAGGTCCATTAACCTCTTACTCCTGAATTGTCTGTAAAAATTTGCCCCGAGATGTCGCATACACCATCTGCTATGCAAATCTGGCCAGGAAACCTCCTCTGTTATATCTTCCTTTAGCTGCTGCACCGCTGATAGAATGCCGGCATGGCGGTCATGCAGAACACACACATTTGGTCTGTTTTGAACAACACACCTTTTAATGTGACGCAGGAACCATAGTCAACTCGATGTGTTCTCGCTTTCAACAAAAGCAAAGGCAACGGGGACGACATAGCTATCAGCGTCGACTCCGATTGCGGTTAAAATTGTTCCCCTATACTTGCCTTTCATAAAAGTACCATCAACACACAACAACGGAATGCAATTTCGGAAGGCCTCTATCATGCACCCAAATGACCAAAATGCACGACGAAGGACGTTTTTCCCATTGTCATTAACCTCATCGAGAATAGCCATATGTGTACCTGGGTTTCTGGTCTACAACACCTCCAAGAGTGGGGGAAGGTTATGGTATGAATCTTCGTAAGTTCCAAATCTCATCTCCAGTGCTTTCTGCTTACCCCTCCAAGCTTTGTCGTACGATATCTCATACCCGTACTCTTTCTCCACGTCATGCATTATTGTGAACGGCGACAAAGAGGTTTTTTTAACAACCTTTGAGTACACCATTTGTGCCACGAATGCAGCCGTCATGTTCCTGTGTACCAAAAGAGTATTGTCCAACAAACAGGTATGCTCCTCAACCCTTGAAGCTACCCATAAGTTGTCATGTTGTGGCTTGTAACCATGAACTCTCCAAGGGTATCCGGGCTTTGTGCACTTCACGTCATACGTCGTCCGATTTGAAACCTTCACCCTGAACTCCCGCTTCTGCAGAAAAGCCCACCTCTTCACCGCGTCTTGTAGGTGCCCTTTGTCGTGAAACATCTGTCCAACTTGCACCTTCTCTCTATCATATTGCCAGTGGGTATCTAAACCATCGTTAACCCCTAGACGGCTCATGGATATGATCGTCCAATTTTCAGGTACGTTGGTTTCTTCGTCCCACTGTGTTGTATCTTGCCCTTGCACCACGAACGAAATATATTCCTCGTTCTCCAGTTCCATCTCTTCCACTACCGCATCGTTCTCCTCCGCTGCATCAACAGCCAAAGGTGAGTTCGGCTCATCGTCATCCAATTCGTTAACCGGACAATTGCCACCGGGCACAACTACATCTGCAGTAGCCTCCTCCTCTACTGCTTCCTCTTCACCACTCCTGCAAATATTAGCCTCTTCCACGATATGCGCTTGTTCCACCTCCGTGCAGCTGCTCTCGCCGGTCCCAACAATATCTATTTTCTTTTGCACCAATATTGCCAGGCTATAACCTTTCTCTCTTACTTTAGCCACAAATTTTCTCCAACTCCCAGTAGATGCAACCTCTACTACTCTCCACTGCCATCCGTATTCACTCCTTACCGGCCACACGGCTTTTATGATGAATTTCTCAATCAAAGGATCTATTCCAAACATATTATGCAGCCACCCTAACACTTCGTTCAAAACCAACTAGTCTGGTGTATTTAGGGTAGTATCAACGAATGCATATACGGTCAAATCTACCCCGCTATCACAGAGTTGTATTGGAGCGTCACCATAATACACCCGAACGGGCACACCACCTGACATCCTGAAATAGCATGCCAATTGCTATTAATACGTCACTACCCAGTAAGGTGTCGTATGCTCTATGATTACATTATTGCTCTAACGTATTCAAACTATATTTCATTACTTAAATATACGTTCCATTCGATTTTAACTAATAATAAACGTATACCTCCATTTCATTTTAACTAATAATAAATCTATAATATCTGTACTAACAACAAACAATGATTAATAAAAAAAATTATCGTCGTCCAAAGGGATTACAAATTTATACCTTCGTTGTCGTTGCTCTTTTCTGCACAATTGCGGACGTCTCCTACCCAACCACGTAGTAATTCCCTCTGGCCAAGTGACACAGCTCTGCATCGTAAATTTGACTAATTAAATATAATTTCCTTTCGATTTGTACTAATGCTCAACATTGATTTCTCCCCGATGATAACTATTTCACCATTACGAAATTGCTAATCACCTCAGCAAACATATACTAACTTCGAATTATTTACAACATACAACTAAATAACTATATCTACTAACATTACACAATGACTAATGGTTAACAGATTCAACAGATTATATGTACTAACAACAATGACTAACGATTCACAAATAATAACATCGAAATAACAAACCTCATATTTACAAATTAAAATTTCACAACCTAACTTAGGGATTGCAGTTTTTTACCTTAATCACTGCAGCGCCTTCTCTTCTCGTGGTGCTATCTTCACGACGACGTGGTGCACCGGCAGCCCACGGCAATGGCGACGGCGAGCTGGCGCGACGGTGGCTGGAGCTGGCGGCGGCGTGTGAGGGTGAAGAGCCGAGAGACGAAGTGGTCCTCAGTTGAAACGAATCGGGGTGAATATAAGCCAGCCTGTCGGCACACGGCTGCTCGACAGGGGGGCCTGTCGGCACGCGGTTGGTCGACTGGGGCGATGAGCGCTGCCTGTCGCCACGCGGCTGGTCGACAGGGGCAGCTGTCGTGCTCCCGTTGGCCGACAGGGCGGTGGCGTGGGTCCTGTCGAACTGCGGGCGTTCGACAGAGCCTGTCGGTTCTCCCCCGTTTGACAGGTGCTTGTGTCGTCTCACTCCTAGTCGACAGGCCCATATTTGCGCAATTTAGTGCTAGAGCCCACTACTTTTGCGATTTTCCATTAAAATCATATTATTTCAAAAAAAATTCGAGACGTAGCACCACTCGAGCTGCTTTGGCATGTGGTTCGTAGGATAAGGGCACGTGTCCCGGAAGTACAAGAGGCACGTAGGGAGCGCGAAGAAGACGGCGGCGTAGGAGAGACCCATGAATGAAATGCCGCCGATCACAACGCCGCCAGCGACTGCGACCGCGGCCGACACGGTCACCGCAAAGCGAATCTTGGCATCACGAACGGCGTACCGGTCGACGGGGACAACGGCTGCAGACTTCTTCATCCGCTCCAGTACTTTCAAAATTTCCTGGTGCTGTCCACGTCGGCGATCCAGACGACGCAGGTGGCGAAGGCGACATTGCCGCCGGCTATTCCTTGGTTAAGCACCGTCAGCACGGCGACGGACAGCGCGACGGGGTTGGCCGTGGCGCACGTGATCATCGACAGCGGCGTGAGATCGATTGGGCACGGCGGCCGCAGGAACTCAAGCGCGTAGACGGGGAACGGGAGCAGGAAGAGGAGCGCGCCATAGCCGAGCACGAAGGTGCGCGCCAGAGCCGCTGGAGCGCCGGCCGGGTAGGCCACCGCCGCGCCGAAGGCCGCGTAGGCCATCGACGCCGCCAGCGTGATTCGACCGTAGTCTTGATGCGAAGACGCATTGTTTCGATGGGATCCTCGATTAATCGTGTATGCGTAGCGTACGTAGGTCAAATCCACATCCCAATCTATCCATATATACATGCAGGCTCATTGAGTTGGGAGCGTATCTTTCGTTTCACAATCGGTTTGACGTGGTAGACTCGTGGACGACCCCGACATCTGGATCACACGATCACAATGTGCGTCTCGGGTTAAGATTTTCCACGGGAACGGGGATTCGGGCATCGATTGGCTTTAGGATGGGTCCCCTTCCAGAAGTTTACCAGGTTGCAAAGAGAAGCCACATATTATACCTGCTTCACAGCTTCAGGTTTGATGCAAACGCCAGCTAAGGTCAGGTAGGCAGAGACGCAGAGTAGTAGTATAGCGCTAGCACTTGACACGTACTTCTTTCACCGTTAACTCGTATAACAAATTTGTTAGAGCTATTGATTTCATGCCTCAATGGCCCCTCACATAAAAATCACATACTGTTGAGGGTGCGTGCTTTTCTTCGTTTCAATTTTGCAATTTCCTTAATTTTTTGAGAGAAAAAAATCTACTTCAACCGATATGTCCTTAGACACAACCAAACCATATAAGTAGTAAGCCCACCCTAAAATGGGTGTTCTCTCCTCCAACTTCCAAGCCCTGGTAGCATTTACTGTTAACACGCCTTCTAAACTGCTATTTAAAAAATAACTTTCTATATAGATATAAGTTTCTTTAACAAATCAAATAAACTTATTTTTAAGTTTGTAATAGTTAATACTTAAGGTCTAACTATATATTTATCAAAGAAATTTCTCTTAAAAATTTGTTAGACGTAAATATATTATAATCGTAGTGTAATTTACATGTAACTATAGTATATCTTGTATGTAACTTTCAAAAATCTAGTAGAACGCACTATTTTTGCGAAGCGGAGGTCAAAGGTCCAAATCCCCACATCCATGCATGCACTATAATTTTTTTCATTCCCTACTTACATGAATCTTGAAGGAAATCTAACGGTTCAAAATTATTTAAAAGTTACATATGAGTTACATTGTAATTACATGTAATTACACTATGTACTTACATTTGACAAATTTGTTGGAGAAATTCTTTTAACAAATGTATAGCAAAACCATAATTAATTATATGCTAATGTGTAACTGTCACACCCTGAGGTTCTCCCAAATCGTAAAAATCGAATTTAATAATTTATCTGAGAAATTGTTGAATTAAATCTGGAGAAAAACCCAATTAAATAATGCATTCAAGAAGTGGAAATGGCAAGGTGGAATTTTTCTTGAGTTCCCCATGTCAAAATACATTAACAGGATTTTTAGTGGAATTTTCAGAGCCCTAAAAATAATTTTAACTAATTAAAAACCCTCAAGCGCAATAAATAAATCCCTGGGAAAAATTCCTTTTCTTTTTCCTTTTCTTTTTCTTTTTCCTCTTCTCGGGCCGTCGGCCCTTTTTCCCCTCGGCCCAAGCCGAGCGCCGCCCCGCGCGCGCTCTCCTTCCTTCCCGGACCGGCCCAGCCGGCCCAGGCCGTTTCCCCCTCCCCGGCCCCGGGCCGCCTCCCCCCCCGGCCCAAGGCCGCCGCGCCTCCCCGCGCCCCTCCCCTTCCCGGGCCGGCCCGAGGCCACGGCCCGAGCCGCCCGGAAGTCCGCCGCGCCTCCCTCGCGCCGCGCCCGCTGACGCGTGGGCCCGCCCGCGGCCGAGTCCGCCTCCGCCACGGCCGGCGCCGCCGCCCGCGCCGCCGCGTTTCGCGGGGAGTCCGCAACCGCCGCCACCCGTGCCCTAGCCGGCCTCCTCCCCAATTTATTTTCCCCCCCCGAGGCCGCCGCCCCTCGTTTCCCCCCCCCCCGCCGCCCTAACCCTAGCCCGTGCGCCGCCGTCGCCGAAGCCGCGCCGCCGCCGTTTTTCCGCCGTCGGTAAGGCCGCCGCCGCCGTCCTTTTTTCGCCTTCCCCTCTCGGCGCCGTCGCCCGCCGTGCGCCTCCGGGCCACCGCCGCCCGCGCCGCCGCTGCCGCGCGCACCCGCCGCTGCCCCCGCCGCCTCCCGTGCGCCGCCGCCGCGAGCCGCCGCCCGCCGCCGCTCGGCCGAACCCTAACCCTAGCCGCCGCCCGCGCGCCTCGCCGTCGGATCGGCCACTCGGGCCGATCCCGACCGCCCGCTCCCGTCCCGCGTGGCCGCCACGTGGGTGCCGCGTGGCTGCCGCGTCGGCGCCACGTGTGCGCCACGTGGTGCGCAGCCGCCGCCGCGGCTGACGTCAGCCCTAGCCGCTGACGTCAGCAGTGACGTCAGCCCTAAGGGTTTATTGCGCAATAATTAATTAAGGATTTTTCTGTTTTAGTAAAAACACAGATAACTTCAAAAATTCATAACTAATTCATCCGGACTCCGTTTTAGTCCGTTCAAGTCTCAGAAAATTCATAAAAATGCAGAGAATCCATTAAAAATAGTTTTGTTCTTTGTTTCAGTAGACTTATAGCATGTATTGTTGTTTGCTTTGTTTGTCGTGTAGATTCCGGTAATTCCGATTCTCCGGTTTACTTCGAAGTCGTTGCCGAAGTCGACCCAGCGCAAGAGCAAGGCAAGTCATACTTATTCATTTGATCATGTTGTACCTAAATTGCGAAACAGTCTTATTTTTCTCTAAATACTGCATTGTTTTATAATGTCATCTATGGGATAGTTTACCTATTGTACTCAGCCTTATATTGCATTACCTTATTCCTTTGATAGCTTGGGAAATAATTTGAATAGTTGCTACAATAGAACTTGCTTAGCCCTGCTTAGAAACATTAGCTCACAATTGGGATATTTAAAGCTTCATTAATACTTAATGATGGTTATTTCATGTTGGCTCGCGATGGTTAATCGTGGGTGATTTAATTAAATGTTTCAACTAAAATATTGATTAATGGTGGGTTGTGAGCACATGGTTTTGATGGTCGTGCTCATGACAATTAAGGACCGGTTCGCGGGAAACCCTGGAAGAAGAACCGTGCGTACCACAAGCCAGCGTGGGCAACGGCTGGACTTGAAGTGTAGCTTTCCTCTAGCCGACGTACATTGGTTAGGGTGAGCGTGATGGAGTTTGGATGGGCCCGGCGAGGGTCTATGCGGCTACCGGATTCACCAAGGCTCGAGGGGGGGCTGCCCACTGCCTTTTGAGGAGTGGGGGCGAAACCCGAGGTGGTACGATTGGTTAGAGGGGGTTATGCGAAGGGTCCTGTCACAGCTCCTTTTCCGGTATACCGTGGTGGTATGTCGGCGCACAGTAATGTGTTGTAGGACTGTGTCTTGTGGGTACAGATGTACACCTCTGATCAGAGTAAAACTATTCGAATAGCCGTGCCCGCGGTTATGGGCGATCAACCAGATTCATCGTGATTAGTTGAACTCTTAAATAATTTGACTTAATGGAAAAGGTTTAGCTCAGGTGGATGGTTGGGCCTGTCGCAACGTGGTGTAGCGTTGGACAGTGATGGTTTAATTATGACTAATTAATTCAACTGTTTTACTGTTTTCAACTATTGTTTTTAAATGCGTATTTTATGCAAAATAACCATTGCAGCTCTCCTTTGTTATTACTTGCATCATTATTTTCCTTTCCGGTATGACTTGTTGAGTACAGTGGGTAGTACTCAGTCTTGCTTTATTTTTCCCCACACCAGAGTTGGAGGTTGTTTCAGAGGAAGACTTTTCAGAAGGGTAGGCTTGTTGCTACCGTCGAGGAATGCCTGTGGTTGGGAGTCGCTACGTTGCGAGTGTTTAGTTTTTTTTTAGATTAGTTGTTTCCTTTTTCCGCTGCGGTTTTGTAAGAGATTTTTATTGTTTTGTAAGACGCGGATCTGTATGGCAACTTTGTCATTTGTGTACCCTGGCTGGTCCTGGACAGGGATTTTAATACACAATTTGCTTTGGAAATTCTGGTAGTGAATTTCTGGGCGTGACAAATGTGTAACGCACCTCAATTTCTGTTTAACCATCGAAAACTATTTTAATGAAATCATATGGTTTTTTGATTGTATCTAGGTTTGTGCACTAAAGATCTCAATTAGATCAATCTTTGCGACCTCAAAATCTTGACAAAAATGTTTTCTTCTAAATTAAATTTCTAGGATTCGAATTTTGTAGCTCGAGTCCTTGCAATTAAAACCTTTACAAAAAATGTAATCAACAGTCCAAAACTCCCCGCTCTCAAGAAAAGGGCGTACGACCGCACTCCCGAGGAGAATGACGAGGTCGTACGAGCAGAAGTGAAGGCGTTTTTCAAGCCACGGAGCCCACAAAAGAAGATTCCTATAGATCCGGCTGCTAAAAATTTCTTTCAGAAGATGAGCGAATCGATCAAGAGGGCTTTACTTTTGGATTATGACCGGTCGATGACGAAGACGTTTAAGAAACAAAGAGAAAAGACCAAAGAAGTGCATCAGCTCGGAAAGCAACCAAAATAATCGGTTGAGCCGTTGCTACCACCCGGTGAAGAGGAATTAAGGCAACGGATGAAAGAGACGGGTCTGAACAGCGCGCAACTGGTGGGAGACTCACCAATAACCATAGCAACAGAAGCCGATTTGATATACAAAATTAAACTTGGTGAACCGCTTGTCAAGCCTGGTCAGGTGAACACCCTCTCTACACAAATGTACCGATTCCATCAATGGTGCATGGAACGTTCATCCAAAGGTAGAACGATGGCACAGCAGCGCGCGCCCGACGGCACAAAACGTGAGCACCAAACTGATCCCCTTCATCTCCACGCTCTGCTTCTCTTCCAAGCCAAATAGCAAATCCATTCTGCTGCGAAATAAACTCTGAAACACCAACCCAGATCCCTCTCTCTCTCTCTCCGCCATGTCCGAGGCGGTAGATGAAAAGATATCGGTGGCGAAGCAGGCGAAGCACAAGCACTGGTGGACTAAGCACCGGAGATGGGTGGTCATGGCTTGCATGCTGCACGTCGTCCGCGACTGTCCGCCGGGCATTGATTGCGGGGTCAAGCTGAACATTCCTGCGCGCGCCACCCGCCTCGCGGTGCACCGGAGCATCGCGCCGCGCTTCAAGACCATCGACGACCACCCCTACGTCGCCAGCACCGAAAACCATGGCCGCCACCTCCTCTACGCCAGCCAGGGGCCCGAACCGGAGCCGCCCGTCCTCGACGCCTTCTACCGTGGGCCGCTCGGCGTGCACCACGGCTTCCCCAAGGCGTACTTCATCTGTGACACGCTCACGCGAAGGTGCACCCGCCTCCCCGACCGCCGCCTCCCCATCCTCCACCCCGGGAACGCTTGCCTCGTCGTCAGTGCGAGCGGCATGTTCTTTGTCACCGATCTCCACCTTACGCCCGGGGCCAAACAGGCTATCTTGTTCTTGTACTCGGTTTCTGGAGTCTGGAGGGACCATGAGGTCAACTACCCGCCGCGCGACCGTCCCTGGGGCGGCAACAGCGTTGTCGTGTACAAGACGATGACCTGGTGGGCGGATCTCTCCTATGGCCTTCTCGCCTTCGACCAACGCCACCGCGTCCCCAGCATCCCTCCCGACCTGCGCTTCATCCCGCTCCCGGATGGCTGCGAGCTTCCACCGGGCACGGCGGACCTCGACAAGTGCCGCTGCGTGGGGCTGAGCCATGCAGATCCACAAGCGCGACGGCGATGGCGACCCGGTGGTCAGCATGTGGACGTTCGATCAGCTTGCCGGGCTTGGAGCTTCGACTGCGCGGTGAGCTTCAAGATGATCTGGAACGACGAGGGCTACAGGGCGACCAAGCTGCCGCCGGAGGTCCCCACGGTGGCGCTCATCCACCCGGAGCACCCCGGCGAGGTGGCCTACTTCTTGATAGCTTTGGCCCAGGAAACAACAAATTCACACTCACACAAGCGGCAAACTCACGAGAGAGCTCGGTGGATAAACACAAAGAAAGCAGACACACTAGCTTTTGCGGCAACGAATGCCTTTCCTCTTTTCTCTGTTAAATCACACACCAAGTAAACAAATGAGTACATAGCTTATATAGCTAGCTAGTCTTTCTCGCATACACATACAGGAGCACCTACTCCCCGGGTCATACGCGCACGTACGCACGGCCTGCACGAGCCACGAACTCATGCACAATAGACTTACTAACTCCACGATTCACATGAAGCGGTCTACCAGCCTGACCACGATCTACGTCCAAGACGTGACCATCTAATCACGCATGCAACTAACTAACTACTTGCTAATGTTATGCATCTGGTTATTTCACTAATTAAACTAACTCCTATATGCAACACACGCATGCAACCCTACTGATCTATGCACGACAACACATGCAAAATATTCTGATACATGTACAAGTCATATTAGCGCTAACACTTCTTCCTGCGCTCGCGGCTGTTCGGCGTCGACCTGTGCGCGCGCAGTGTCCTGGAGTGCGAGTTCTTCGCGATGCTGAATCCGCCGATGCGTTACCACTCGTCCCGATTCGTGCGTGCCTGGCGTCTCCCTGTCCAAAATTCTGGTGCGTGACTGTATAATCTTGCCTGATCTTTGTGTTCACTACCCCTGTGAGCTGCTAGTACTTTGGTGTCATCCTGAGCAGTGAATCGCGCCAAATTTGATGGAACATGCATGTCTTGGCTCTTAATTAAGCAAGCAAATGAAGTACCTAGTTAAGGATTCACTTAGATAAGATGCCGCCTGCTAGGCCTGGTCATACATTCACTCTGTGATATAAGTAACTTTACAACTTCATGTTCATGCACGCGGTTGATGGTATTACTCCGTTCACTGTTCTAAGTTTTTGGAACGGTAATTTAAACTGAATTGACTATATGGCACATGCAGTTCACAGTTTTGCAAGTTCTTTCTTGCGGATTAAGCGCTCATTGTGACAGCGATATAGTACTTGGGTGTATGCTAGATTCTCAATTTTCCAACCCAGTCTTGCCCTGTTTTAGCGTTCATATGCCAGTCATGGCTTTGTTTTAAGATCAGCTGCAAGATTATCTATCGTCATATTAATTAACATATAAATATCTGGTACAAATTTAATATGTGTTTAGTCAGGCCACACAAAGTAATCTGCTTTTGCACTTTGTTTGGACCGAGTACAAAGGCAGTTTAAACCTGAATGTAGGGATGGCGTCACAACATCTTTCAAGGATGACATGATAATATAATCAAGCTTCACATTTATACATTTAATCACGTATCTTCCTCCAAGTATTGTCTAGGTAAGGAGTTTATCCACAAATAGTTTAATGAGCAATTTTTTTAACGATACTTGAACTCCTTTTTGAAATTAATACTCGAACGTTGGAATCATTTGTCGACTCACATGCTTGTTTTATGAGAAGAAGCATTTTCTTACCTAAAAGCGCGCAATAAAACCTTTGCTAACTGCATGTGAACTTTTTTTTTAATGTAACTAAGTACATATAAATAAGAGCAATTGAAATGTTAAATTAACATTTCCATTTTTTTTTTGCTCGTCTTGAAGCTTCTAACAATCAGAAAAAAGGTACTCACGCGCCCGCCGAGGGATCCGCGTCTTAGACAAAGGTGAACAGATTCGAGTATGTCATGTTTCTTTTTTCTTTAAGACTAGGTATGTCATGCTACTCTCATATATTAAGCCTCATGTACATATGCATTATCTAGCTTGAGGGAGTTTGTAAAGCAACAGTTTGCAGTGTTTATTTTGTGAAACATTGTTTACAGTGCTTTAATCATGAAATTTTCTAAAGATACTTGAGGAGGTACCACACCTCTCGTTACCTATTTGAATCAAGAAAGTTTTTAGGTATTTGAGGACGTACCACGAGATATATAACGTACTCCCTCCGTTTTATATTATGAGATGTTTGACTTTTTTTCTAGTTAAACTTTATTAAATTTGATTAAGTTTATAAAAAAATTAGCAACATATAAAATTTTAAATTAGTTTCATTAAAATTAACATTGAATATATTTTGATAATATATTTGTTTTGAATTGAAAATACAACTATATTTTTCTATGAACTTGATCAAACTTAACAAAATTTGACTATAAAAAAAATCAAATGACTTGTAATATGGAACGGAAGGAGTATCAAACTACACATGCATGTGAACCTTTTTATAGCTAGATAAGGACATGTGAGTTTTTTAGAGAACAAACAACGTGCGAACTACGTTAGTAATTAATTAGTGTAAATCAGTCGTCGATTAAACTACACATGCAGGAAAGTATTTTTCCTAAAAAAATGTTAATTACTTTAATGGAAGTTAATTTATATTGTGTAACATTTCCACCATTTTTGCATGTTTTGAAGGTTCTGACGATTAGAAGGGAAAAAGAAGAGGGCGCTCCTCCGGTGAGTACGAGGAATTCAGCTAAATCTCACCAGTCATGACTTTCTCCTGATGATTTTGCTGATCATTGATCAATTGATCCATTGACCATTAGTTTCGTTACATGGAACATTATGCATTCTGTATTTCGTGGACGGTGGACCTATGTTGGGATGTTTCATAGCAGTATAGCACCAGTTTCTTTTTCCTAAATGTGGAGAACATCATGTAATGTATAGATTGTCAATCGTCTTAAATATGTTGGTATTTTGATTGTTTGCATATAATCTTTTGGAAAATTGGTTGACCGAATTAAGATGCTAATTAAGCTTCAACTGTCCGGGCATCCCCGTTGCGAGAAGCCCGAGAAATCTCATGTCTCATGGATTATCAGTGTAGTAGTATCGTACAACTGCAGTCTGCAGATGCATTATATATCCACAGGTCTGGGTGATAGATGGCCACTTGCTCAAGATTATTAGACGCAGAGAACCCAATTAATTTTCTGCTACTCCGTTTCATATTATAGTCATTTTGATTTTTTTTCTCAATCTACCTTTTTACAATTTATCTAAGATTATAAAAAAATTTAGCAATATTTTTAATACAAAATAAATATTTTATCAAAATATATTTAATGTTATATTTAATGAAACTAATTTGACGCTATAGATATTGTTAATTTTTTTATAAATTTAAGTAAATTTGGAGAAGTTTGAATAGAAAAAAAAAAGTTCAAAAACAACCTTAATATCAAACCGAGGGAGTATCCCGCTCCAGTTTAGGGAGACGCGCTGATCATTTCCAGCGCCACGTGCGGCGATGGGCTCGGCGCGTGCGCGTCGCGTCGGTCTCCAAACCAGCACGCAGTTGCAGCCGTGGCGTACCTACTCACGCAGTCACGATATATACTCACGCGTGCGCGGTGCGCCACCGCGCGCCCGCCGCCGTGGCGCCTTCCCTTCGGACCCTTCGGACTCGTGCATGCGTGCGGGGTCCGAACGACGCCATCTCACAAGCTGCATGCAACGATGCAACCAACTGCGTTCTCTGTATTTCCAGTTCGAAACGAAACGGACCGTGTGTCCGTGTCTCATGTCGTCCGCGGACGCCATCTCACAAGCTGCCACCGGGCACGGCGGACATCGAGAAGAGCCGGTGCGTGGGGTTGAACATCGGCGAGCTAAGCTACGTGGAGATCGACGATATTCAACATGTACGTGGACGCTGCTCGACGAGGATGCGGGATGTGGAGCTTCAACTGCGAGGCGAGCTTCAAGGCGATCTGGAACGACGAGGGATACAAGGCGACCAAGCTGCCGCCGGAGGTCCCCACGGTGGCGCTCATCCACCCGGATCACCCCGGCGAGGTGGCCTACTTCTTCCTGCACTCGCGGCTGTTCGGCCTGCATCCGCGCCAGTGCAGGGGCCTGGAGTGGCAGTTCTTCGAGATGCTGCACCCGCCGATGGCTTACCACTCGTCCCGATTCGTGCGTCTTTGGATCGAAGAACATTCTGGCCTTCGGGTGCACTTACCTTCTGGTAAGTTGCTGCATAAACGTGCCTGATTTTTGTGGGGGTACTACTCGATCTTGCGAGTAATCTTTTGAGCATCTGCCAAATTTGATGGAACATGTATGTCTTCAGCAAGCGAATTAAGTGCCTAAGAAATCACCTCGATAAGATGGTATGCCTCCTGTTGGCAATGGCGCGCGGGAGAAATGCCCTCTGGTATATATATTAACACTGTAACTGCATTCAGAACAGGTTGACAGGATTACTTCATCCATTGTTCTTCCTTTTGGATTTTTACCGTTCATTGTGACATTTATAGAACTTCGATGCCTTCTAGCCTTCTAGGCAGTCTTGCAATGTGTTACTGCTCATATGCATGCTCATATGTGATCAGTAGTTGCACCAGCATCCATCATGATCATACTCTCTACATTTTCTTTTATAGTCTAAAGTGATACTGAATTTCAAGTTTGTATGTTCATTGATCTTTGCTCTGTTCAAGTGCACTTCCATGGGAAAAAGTTCAGATGTACTGTTCCTCAAAAAAAAATATTCCCTCTGTTTTCTAATGTATGACGCCGTTGACTTTTTTTATCAACGTTTGACTATTCGTTTTATTCAAAAATTTTGTGTGAAGATAAAAATATTTATGTCATGCTTAAAGAACATTTGATGATAAATCAAGTCATAATAAAATAATAAAATAAATGATAATTACATAATTTTTTTTGAATAAAACAAATGGTCAAACGTATCTCAAAAAGTCAACAGCGTCATATATTAAAAAAGGAAGGAGTATGATGTATCGTTCCTCTCAAAAGAAAAAAAAAGTTATTTGGTTATTCTTGGTTAAAACAAGTGCGCAGCACATATTGGTCAGATTACATTACTGAATTGTTTGATCAAATTTTATATTTGTTTTTCTTGACATTTTCTTGGGTACATTTGAAATGCTCGTTATTTTCCTAACAAGTTAGTACTATAGTTTGCCTTCGTATTTGGACAATGAGTCTTTTCCCAGTTTGTACATTTCCTATTTTATACGGTGTACTTATAAAAAAGAGTACTTTCAAAATAAACAAATCTAGGATAAAATATGACACACTAGGTAATGTCTTAACTAATATAAAATTAATTTATTTTAGGATGAATGAAGTACTAATGGAGTATATTCTGCATGTCCAAATATAAGCGACACTGAATTTGTTGCATGTCCGGATGTAAGTGACACTGAATCTTGGTTTGTTTGACTGATCAATATTAAGAAGGTGGGACGTCACTCTTGGAATATACTTCTTCGTCCTAAAATATTGTTATCTAAGACAACGAATCTGAACAGAACAAAGATAGTACTAAAGATAGTACCAGTACTTCATTTTTAATTTGATGTGACCAAGAACAAATATTTAATGTGGCTCATTAACACCTATTCTCTCCGTTCAAAAAAAGACAACTTCTAGGAACAAATCTAGACAAGTATTCGTTCTGGTTCGTCTTCAAAAGTTGGTTTTTTTTTACAGAGGGTGTAGTACTTAGTAAGTATCCAAAAAAACCTATTTTCTCCGTCTAAAAAACCATTGATGAAGATTTGTCATCACCTAAAATAATAAATCTGAATATCCAACTTTGTTGTTCTATGTAATGTCAAATCATCATCGTAGACTATTTTGTTTTGGGACGAAGGAGTAACTCCTACTAGTAGCTATGAATTTGTACGGACACACATCTAAATTCAAATCTAGGATTTGATTCATTTTAATACGAAGCGTGTAAGAAGTAAGAACACAAATAGGCAAATAGCCCAAGAGAGATGAACATGTATGCAGAAAGAATAAATCTGACTATAACAAGACAGAATTTACTGGTTGGGTTAGTCCAACGGTCAAACCAAGAAAGAAACGTGATGCATGCTAGATACTCGCACATCTCGCCAATGCGATGGACCCACACGGCCACACCTGCAGAAACGCTCTAGTCAACTCAAAGGCGAGTATATATGCAGCACACAGTGCGTAGCAGCGTCGCGCTCCAGCTTGATCGATCGGCTACGTCACGTGAACTGACGCACTGGGCGTTAGGCGGAGCAACGTTCGACCGGGGGAGTTACGTCTTTACCGCGGACGGCGAATCACCTGTGCGCGTACAACCGTGCATCCTGCATGCGCGCGACACGACGATATACCGAGGCAGCTAGCCCCGCACGGCGTTCATGGCGAAAAAAAGTCTCAAATCAAACGCACGGTGCGCCCCCGTGCGTCGGTGTGGCATGGACACCTCCCAGCTGCACGAGTGCCGGCCGCGGCCTGCGACGACGAGGCTGTGTCACGGGCCGCTCGCGAGTCGCGACTACGCGCGCACCACCGTCGCCTGCCCCGCCCGTCCGTCCAGGCTGCAGCGAGGCCACCGATGAGTCACCACTCGTCCACTCGTCCCGATTCGTACGCGTCTGGGAATGGGAGAGCAGATTAATTTCAGGCATTCAGACACCTAGATTCTTACAAGGAACTTCATAATCTTGCCTGAATTTTGTGGATACTACCCTGTGAATCGTCTTAATTAAGCAACTGAGCCAAAATTGATGGAACATGCATGCGTTGAGCAAGCGAATTATAACCATATAAATCAGGTTGACGGGATTACTTCATCCGATGTTCTTCATATTTGGATGCCCTGACTACAATTTAGAGCTTCATGAATCAGTGCCTTCAAGGTTTCAAGGGATTCCACCCAATGCAGTCTCGCCCTGTGTTACTGTATTAGCTTTTTATCTGAAGTGATACTGAATTTCATGTTGGATGTGTTCATTGACCTTTGCTCTTTGCAATTACACTTCCAGCATGGAAAAAAGTTCTGGTGTTTTGTTAAGCCATGACATATTTGGCTATTCTTAAAAGTACGTAATGCATATATAGCACATACTAATAAGATGTTACATGTGTTCTCTGGTGATTTCTTGGGCACATTTGAAATAATTGTTCTTTTTTTTTCTAAAATGTTAATTCGCCGTCGGTTTTGAACAATGGATCTGCTCCCAGTTTACATTCTTCAATTAGTTGATGATCTCTCACTTCTTTTTGTCAAATTTAGCACAAGGCCACAAGCTAAGTAAAATCTTTCCATCTCTAAACAGCTAACAAAAGAAGGATGGCAATGGTCAGAACTCAGAACACAGTACTAGCTTGAATTCGTCGCAACGCCGGCCGCGAACGAATCTGCGCTGCCGCGCCATGGACTGGGCGAACGGCCCAGATCCGCGCTGCCGCGCCATGGACTGGGCGAACGGCCCAGATCCGCGCTGCCGCGCCATGGACTGGGCGAACGGCCCAGATCCCATGGGCGATCTGCGGTGGCCACCGCTCTCGAATGCTGCTGCTTCGAGTGTCAGCCTGACGCCAGTTTGGCTTCACAGTCATATCATCTATCATAATGACACTATCATTACAGGCACTAACGTGTGAGACAATAAAAAGGTGAGATTCACGTACTAATGGCTATAATATTAGTGATATTATGGTAAAGGATCCTCAGGCGCAGAAACCGCCTAGTTGACGATCAAAGTTTCTACTAGAGTCTTCGCGCACATCGCTTGCGAGCTCTAACCAGTAACCACGCCGTCGGCCCGTTGATGCGAACGCCACTGGCAATTGCATGGTGAAGTACTCCAAAGTGGCAAAGTCCAAACCCAACTCGTAACCATAGTCGCTATGAGAATATAAGGCTCCTCCCCCTAAACCCACAAGCTAGGCATTTCTAACCCCAAACTTCAAATTACAACTTCTTCATTTTTTATTTTTCATTAGCACACTTAATAAACTGTTAAACGATATACTTTTAAAAAAAATTAGCATGGTGACCCGCGCAGCTTGCACCGCTAGTATCCTTATTTTTTTTCTTACATAATGTCATACATACTTTTATATTTTATTATTAAAATACATTAAAATGGTAATATAATTTTAAATTCTATAGTAACTTGAACAAACAAACCAATGTATAATATTATTATATTGTATATACATGATAGTTATTAATTATTTTTTAACTCAAAATTTTAACCCGTGTCATCATTGTGTTGCCTTCGTGCATCGAGAAGCCGTGGCGAAGCATTGGATACATGGGGGATCCTCACCACCGCTAGGGGCAAACCTAGGCCTCGTGCCACCCAGGCCATGGCCCGAGGCCTGAGATTGAAAGCCCATTATGTAGTACGAAATTTCACCAAATTCAAGTTGGGTCCAAAATGCAATGGGCTGGCTCGAGCCTTGGGCCAAGGCTGGATCTGCCCCTGGCCACCGTGGCTACCACCTTGTCGCACAGCTCCACCCTATGTTGACCACAGAAGCAGATCCTCTTCTACGTCAGAGGGACGTAGCTTTCCACATCGTCGTTCCTTCCACATCCAATGACACAAGTTTAGCCCAACCGCTCCCCTTTGGCTCAAGCGCGAAGTCGAGCTGCTTCCGACCCATTCACAGACCAAGCAGACGAGGAAAAACGGCGTGAGAATGAATGGGACGGGCGGTAAAGGGCGCGAGAAGCGACCGTGCTCGTGTGTTTTGGCGTGAGGAGCGGACGAGCCAATTGCCGGACAGGACGAGCTTCTCTTCATGATCATTGGTTCACGATCATTCATCATTGAGTCAAACTCTTAGTGTAAAAAACACTAATTCTGAAGCTAAAACACTATTGGCCATTGGGTCACGATCATTGGGTCTGCTCCTACGTCGCTCATCGGACCTCTACGGCGGCGCGAGCTCACAGCATGGCGTCGCCCTTCCTCCAACAATAACACGGGCTCGACAACGCAAGGATCGGTGTTCCGGAGGTCGCTCACGGTGGCGTAGGAGGTTGCCCTTACTCCTCCCGCCGCGGCACGAGTCGGCGATGTGGAGGTTGCCGTCTCTTCCTCCTCCCACGGCGCGGCACGAGTTGGTGATGCGGACGGTGCGGCATGAGTTGGCGATGCGGAGGTCGCCACGACGACGTGGAGGTGGCCCTTCCTCCTCCCTTGGCGACAGGATCTCAAGTAGAGCACTGCAAGGTGGCGCAAGGACCTCCGGTGGCGCAGGGATCTCGTAGGTTAATTGACTGGTGTGGGACAGAAGAGATAGAAAGCAAACGGCGACAACGAGCAAGCAAAGGAAAAAGACCATTGACACGGCCGACCCAGGGCATGTTGTTGGGCCCAAAGACAAATCGCTACCTGCCTACCCGGTGAAGTCACACGATGGAAAATGGACGTAGATGCGGAAAGCTATGTCTCTCTGACGTAGAATTCACTATGTTACAGGATCTGCTTCCGTTAAGGACCCAACACAAGACCCTCATCTAGCACTCCACGTGGGACAAGAAGTGGGACGCGATGGAGCTTGCCTCCTGCCCGCACCACCAACTATGGGGCTATCATGATGGCGTGCTCGCCCATGACAGGAAGCTTTGGTGGGCGGATCTCTCCTACGGCTTCCTCACCTGTGACCCCTTCATCGATAATCTCCATCCGCACTACGTCAAGCTTCCCGAAGGCTACGTCATGGTCAGCTGTACCCCCATTTTTTTTCAAAAATGAAACCACTATATAGCATGTATATTAGACTTATATACCATAATAAGACAGGTCAAAAGGAGCAACAGTGATTGAATTTACTGCTGAGCATGTACTGTAGCTCGCTACAGTAGTTGTGATGGTGTGGTTGGGAGTTTATCCTAATGCACATAACTATTCATTCTTTGCATTAGTACCTCTAATGCAGATCAAATTGTACGGTGCGTAGCTTACATCTGATTAATTTATCGTAAATCCTTGCAAAACTTTGTCGTTTGTTAGCTGTGATTTTTTACGGTCCAGCAGGATGATGCGGTACCGAATATGGACCATTGGATCTCCTCAATCCAACGGATGAAAAATGGTAGTACTGCGAGGTACCATCAAGGCCAACGAGTAATACCACACCTAGACAAGTATGTGCAAGGGCAGCAGCGTAATTTTGCATGGGAGTATAGACTAGATCGGCCTGAGTGTGGCGACGCGCTCGTCTCTCTCCTCACCGCTGCAATCCTCAGGTTTAGGTCGCCGCCACCACCCTTGCCTTACTCCTCGGCAGACTTCTTCTCGCCTACGCCACGCCCGAGGCCGCTGCCGTCGCGCACGACACTACCGTCTACTTCCTCCGCAGCGGCGCGGGCGACGACCGAGGAGGAGGCGGTGGCAGGACGCTCAACTTCTCAGAGCACGCAGCGGCCATGTACAGCGACGTCATGGCGCCTTGTCACTACGGTCCGTGCAGCGCGTGGCGTCTGACGTCGGCATGGCCGCCGACACGCAGCTCGTGACAGCGCACCCATGCCCACGTCGACGATGACATACCTGTATCTTTGCCGATATCGTCGCCGTCGCCCTTGTGGCGTTCCTCAGTGGCGATCTTCTCGCTGCAGCGGCCGTTGATGCCACGGACCTCGCTGCCTGTCTCTTCATCGACAAGCCCGTTGGTATAATGGACCTTGCAGAGGATGTGGGGAGACGTTTCCCTTGCGGCGCCGGTGAAGCCCTTGCTACCCTTGC
This sequence comes from Oryza officinalis, assembly GCA_008326285.1. Classification (NCBI taxonomy): domain Eukaryota; kingdom Viridiplantae; phylum Streptophyta; class Magnoliopsida; order Poales; family Poaceae; genus Oryza; species Oryza officinalis. The sequence goes on along the minus strand of BDMV01000001.1, from coordinate 12,397,342 downwards.
GCCGGCAAAGCCCTTGGAGAATGAGGATGAGGTCGATGATTGCCGATGCTACCCATCCTGCATGCCCATCACAAACGGACGGTTAGATTTGATTTGGTACCTCAAGGTACAAATACCTCTAGGTACCACTTGTTAGACCGGAACAAATCTCTTGTTAGTTACACGGAGTTAATGTCTATTATTCCATGCATTGCATGGTTTAATAGGGAAACTGGTTTAACCCCTCAAGGTTTGTTCAAACACCATCAAATATTTTAAAAGAAAATCTAAAAAAAATGACACCACTCACAAAATATACATGTACCAATAAAAAAGTTCAATCCTAAACAGTGGTGGAGACAGGGAGGGGCGGCCCGAGGGCCTCGCCAACCCCAACGAAAATATTTTTTCTTAAGTACATGCTAATAATCATTCTTAATCATATGACTATGTTGAGGATAAGGTGGATTTGGCCTCCTCCAAGTATCCAACACGAACAATGAGCAAGCAGGCCAGGAGGTTTGGGCTGTTTAGGCAGTTCGGCACTTCGGCTATGTGATCGATGAGGTCATGCTAACCTACACACTTTTGAAATGATTTAATATAATCAATGGCAAAGCTTAAAATTTGTCCAATTTTTTTTCTATTTTACAAGTTAGCCCTCTTCATATTTAAATCCTGACTCCGTTACTGAGCTTAAATTCAACTCACACATCGAGATTTAAAATCCTATAATATAAACAGTATTGATGCTAGTCACTTTAGAATTTTTTTTCGTAATGTGTTGATCGATCTTGAACTTGATTTTGGTAGATTTGTACCATTATACTCTATATTATTAATTGTTGATTTTTTATATCAATTTATATTAAATTTGAGATAAGAACATATACAAATGGAAATCTCCTCGAGAGATTAATTCATATCCCGGTTCAATGTATAAGTTCATTATCACATGTGAGTGCCTGCATTCCAAAATTCCAACTGCTGGATCAGTAAGAGCCGCGTTTAAGTAATTTGCAGAGTCGAGTGCACGGTGTGCACGTACCTCGCCGTACGTCCCGAAACTTTGGTCGTGTAACGTGTTTACCTTTTTTTCATCCTGAGAAGGGAATTCCCCAGGCTGGCTGGTTTCAAAGTCACAAATCAAACTCGGCGGTATAATTTAGTTCGCGTTTCGAGCAAATCCTTTTCTTGTCAAAGGCTGCCAAGGAGGTGACAGGTGAATAAGGCTGGGTGATTGCCCACCACCCGTTCCGATGCTACGATTGCTACTGAGATTGCACAAGGCGACCGTGCAGTCCGTGCTACCAAACTCAAAACGTCCATCAAATTGACACAAAACAATATGAAACAAAATTATAAGATGTGCAGCACTACTACTACTAGCACTACACAAAAAAATTAACTCAAAATGTGATGCCACATGAAGTGAAAAAGGAAAAAAAATGAAAAAGAAAAATTATTTCTCCAAAGAGAGCTCAAAAAGGTACTCCAGGTTTAACGGCATGTTCAGACTGATATCATTTTAAACCATATCATTATTTGATAAAATTAACAATTATACGATTATATTTAGTTTGTTATCAAATATTGATAATGTTTATGAAATCTTGACAATATTATATTAAGCATATTCTATCAAAATTTGACAATGTTATTAATTTGTCAAAATTTTGATTTTGCCAATTTTTTTTAAAATATTTTGACATTAATCTAAATAGGCCCTAGGTTTTAGATAGTACTAGTAAGGCTTTGTTCGGCTGATGCTTTCAGAACGCGCACAGTAAACACGGAAAACGGAGCGGTCATTAGCGCGTGATTAATTAAGTATTAGCTAAATTTTTTTTCAAAAATGGATTAATTTGATTTTTTTTAAGCAACTTTTGTATAGAAACTTTTTGCAAAAAAGTTCACCGTGTAGTAGTTCCGAACCCACGTTTGGCGTTCCGAACTATAGCAGCCGAACAGACCCTAAGCCTTTGTTCGGCAGTAGTACTTGCGAGCCCGTTTTTTGAGTTCGGTTCGCCGGTACTGTTTGGCAACTGTGCTGTACTGTTCAGGTACTGTTCTGTACTGTAGCGTCGTAAGCGCCGTTGGCCATCGTCACGGATGCCGTTCGTCTGCCGACAAATTCCGTCTACGCCTTTGAACGTTCTGGGAGAATACATACGCGTCACCGATTCATGAGAGATAATAAATTAATCCTTATATGCGGCTCATGTGTTACAATTTGGTAGCTGAATTTTTTTTCACTGTGCTACAGTAGCAGGCTACATTGGGTTCGAATGGTAGAACCGTACTTTCACAATTGTTTCTCACTTTAATTCATCATCTTTTGCAATGTCATATTGCAAAAACGTGTTCGAATGTCCCGTATCAAATTTTTGTCTATTAAAATCTTATTACGTACATACATCGTTGATAAACCAGCTAACTAGTTATGTTCTAGTACCAGCTAATTAATCCATTAGCTGTCACTAGACATGTCATGAAATATCGATCCTGTCATGCTGTTGCACTGTAGTACATGTGGCTGCGTTCATCCTCTCTTAAAGAGAGATTTTCAGCGCACGTGAAACGAAAAAACTTAATAGCATATGACTAACTAAATATTAATTATTATAGATTTAAAAAATGAATTTATTTGATATTTTTAACTACTTTCATATAAAAACTTTTTTAAAAAATATGTCACATTTAATAGTTTGAAAATCGTGTTAATAGAAAAACGAGTAGTGAGCGAAGATGTCCTTGACCTCCTTCTTCACGGCCTTGTCGACGTACTTCTGGTTGTAGGCGACGAGCCCCTTGGAGAGGTTGAAGACAATGTGTACAACAATTACATGGATAGGTTGATGGCATGGAGACGCTAGGAAACTAGTGGGATAAGAGGGAAAAGTACTCCGTCGACTACTTAGATCTCACAAAATTAAGGAAACTAGTGGGATATGCGGGAAAAGTACTCCGTACTCTACATGTAACTCTTAGGTGACTAGTGGGATAAGAGGGAAAAGTACTCCGTCGACTACTTAGATCTCACAAAATTAAGGAAACTAGTGGGATATGCGGGAAAAGTACTCCGTACTCTACATGTAACTCTTAGGTGACTAGTGGGATAAGAGGGAAAAGTACTCCGTCGACTACTTAGATCTCACAAAATTAAGGAAACTAGTGGGATATGCGGGAAAAGTACTCCGTACTCTACATGTAACTCTTAGGTGACTAGTGGGATAAGAGGGAAAAGTACTCCGTCGACTACTTAGATCTCACAAAATTAAGGAAACTAGTGGGATATGCGGGAAAAGTACTTCGTACTCTACATGTAACTCTTAGGTGACTCGTGGGATAAGAGGGAAAAGTACTCCGTCGACTACTTAGATCTCACAAAATTAAGGAAACTAGTGGGATATGCGGGAAAAGTACTCCGTACTCTACATGTAACTCTTAGGTGACTCGTGGGATAAGAGGGAAAAGTACTCCGTCGACTACTTAGATCTCACAAAATTAAGGAAACTCGTGGGATAAGAGGGAAAATAATAATTACATGTAACAAAATTAAGGAAACTCGTGGGATAAGAGGGAAAATAATAATTACATGTAACAAATGTTGCAATCACGTAATAAGTGTCGCATATTTGTACTATTGCGTGCAGCATGAAAAAATTCAAACGTAGTTAGGAAAAAAGTCCAATTTTTATAAATGCTCACCAGTAACTTGCAAACCGCATAAAGCGTTACATTTTTTAGGTACATAACAATTAGATGGCTCAGGAGCATTTCGGATAACTATTATCGTGCTGAGGAACTACTGATAGCGATAGTACACCTCATCGGCAATCCAATCACGCAAACTGCTCATAGCATGCTCACTATTTGTCGCGTAGTACAGCTGATCGAAAGATGCGTGCTGCGGGGGCACGGGACAGCCGTTGTAAAGAGCATTGTTCTGACGGTAGTACGGATCCCTACTATCCAACTTGAAATTGTGCAGAGCAAAAGCAGCATGGATAATCCGTGATGGAACACGTTCATCACGATAGTACGGTATTTCTTTAAGGATTTTCCACTGCTTTTTTACGATGCCGAATGTTCTTTCAACAATACCTCGCAATGAGGAATGTCGATAGTTGAATGTCTCTTCTCGTCCCTCCGGTGGTGGCGCTCCTTCTCTGCCAAGTTGATCCCTGTGGTAACGGACATGTGGGAACGGTGCAAGAAATCCCATCCTACTAGGAAAGCCAGAGTCGACAAGTAGGTACCTTCCTGCATTAAAATTGCAAAATTATTAGTTTTGCATTACACGTCAAACTTGAAATGTACTAACATAAGCCTTTGAAAAAAAATTAGCAAACAGATTTTACTCACCAAATGGGACCCGTGGGAAATTGTCGGGGTAGTACTGCACTGCCTCGTTCAGAATCCTTTGGTCGTGAACCGATCCTGGCCATCCAGCATCACAGAAAATAATCCTCCCGTCGTGATCACAAATGACGAGAACATTTTTCGTCGTTACATGGTGCCGGTTACGGTGTTGAATAGAAGTTGATGCAGAAGTCACTACGGACACATGCGTTCCGTCTACGGCACCCACTGACTGGTAAAAGGGTTTGAACCAATCTGAGCTTAGCAGCACTGGGTGAGGTTCGGTGAAGTTGGGATCCACAGGTTTTAAAATATTCGCAGCCAGGTCGTTCATAGCCGTCAAGACTTGGTGGAAGTAAATAGAAACTGTTGAGCTAGAGCGGACCCATCGATTGTTGGCGTCTCTATTGGAACGATTTCCACCCATAATGTACAAGAAAATCCCAAGTTTTTCCATGGAACATACCTCGGCTGTTCCATCGAGGCCGTATGAAGTGATCAGGAGGTCATGTAAGCTGATTACTTGTTCTGCACTCAACCGGAACATTGCTCGACATTGGTTTCGATTTTGCAATGTTTCCATCATCCAACTCATGCCGGTTTGAACCGGTATTCTGTTGGGTTCTCTCTCATTTACGTCCTCATCAGCGGCTACTATGTCGATGATGGCATCGTCCTCGTCACTGCTAGAGTGTCCTCTCCAGTTTGATCCAGCACCGCCAGTACTCATTTCCGTATTCCTTCATAATATCACAACCCAAAAAAACCATCATAAATCAGTTTGCATGCAATTTACGAACTGTAAAGCACAAGTAACGGACATGTGTAATGAATGCATTTCACATATTATATAAGACAAAGTAGCACTCGGTCGTTTTACGGTCAACATTTCAGTTAGCAAAAGCAGCAACAGGGTAAAATTTATATTATCACAAGCACCAGGGATCTGGGCAGCAACTAATTTAACAGTTCAACATCACTGTCATCACTGTACTGCACACATAGCAAATGTTATAATACTCCGCAAATATTTCATAATCTCAGCAAGAACATAACAAATGTAACCACGCGAAAAGTAATTAACATCAGGTTTATTGTTAAAACAACACACTCGATACTGCACGAATCAACATGGTTATGCAAAGATAATAATACAACTAATGATACTACTAGCAGCTAGTTGGTGGCACCCGAAGAGGAGTCGGCTCCTTTTCCACCTGTAGAGATGTATTCCAGCCGCATTGCTGCGTCTGGAAGCCGAACAAAGCAGAAGCAATGGTAGGGATCGTGAAATAGCCGACAAGCAGCATACCAAACCGGGCCCCCAATAGGGTGGCCATCACTTTCCACTAGCTGCAAGCATGCCTCATGACCTGTAGCCTTAGCTGCAGCTGCCTCCCTTGCGCGGCTCTCCATCGACTCCATTCGGAGGGCTGCAAGCCGTTCTAGTGCCTGACCAGTGGAGGAGCTGCGGGACTTCTTGGCAGAACCCCCTGAGCTACTGCAGTGTTCGCCGGCCTTTTCCCCTTACCCCTGTCCTCAGCTTGTGGTGGCATTGCCGACGGAGCTGGAGGTCTGTAATTGGCAGTGAGCTGCGACATGTCGATGGTCTGCCACTGTACTGCCCCTTGTGGTGCGCCTTGGGCAGCCCCCGCGACATCGGAGTGGTTGCCGACAACCGTGCGGCCACCGAACACCGCGTGGTGAAGGTCGATGTGCTTCAGAGGGTCATTTCTGAAGACGATCACACCTTTTCTCAGCTGTCAAAATCATATTAAGCAGCAGTTAGATGATGTGCAATGAATTAATAAAAAACATTGCAAGTTGACAGTACAGTCAGCATACTGCAGTGTTCAAAAGCAGCAATGGTGGAAGAAAACTGAACAAAATGATGCATCCTGCAAACTGCATTGTATGTTTTTAATCCTACCATATCTATCAAGGACATAGCAAATTTAGTTCATTGTCATATATGCATATGCATATTCCTGGACTATTGAATCCACTGGAGATACCTGACATGGCATAGACTCACATCACTATGGATTTTATTGAGGGATTACCAAAGTCAAGAGGAAAGGATGTTATTCTTGTAGTGGTTTATAGACTAACCAAGTATGCACATTTCATTGCAATGTCTCACCCTTATACTGTGGAGTAAGGGTAGAAATATTCATGAGAATATTCATAGATTACATGGGATGCCTGTGGTAATTATCACTGACAGAGACATAATATTTAGCAGTAACTTGTTCCAGGAAGTTTTCAAGGCTATGAATGCTAAACTGAGATTTAGCACTGCTTATCACCCATAGACTGATGGCCAATCTGAAAGGGATAATCTGGAGTCTTAGCTCAGGAACATGACATTTCAGGAACCTCAGAACTGGTTTTCATGGTTTTCTTTGGCAGAATGGTGGTACAACACAACTTATCACACTGCAATCGAAATGACTCCCTGTAAGGCATTGTATGGCTATTCTCCCCCTCAAATAAATGATTTTTCAGTGCCTTGCAATGTCTTAGAGGAAGCAAGGGTTACAATTGAGGAGAAGGAGGATATACTGACAAAGCTTAAACAGAGTTTAACTGAAGCTCAAAGAAGAATGAAGTATCATGCTGATAAAAATAGAACTGAAAGGAAGTTGGAAGTGGGAGACATGGTGTATTTGAAGTTATAATCCTACAGACAAGCAGCTTTTGGAATCAGAGGGTCACTAAAGTTGAGATCAAAAATTTATGGACCTTTCAAGGTACTGGAGAAATTGGGACAGTTAGCATATCGGCTGCAGTAAGAAGAAATTCAAAGGACTGATGAGGTAGAGCAGGACGAAAGGTCAAAAGATAAACTAAACAGGATTTCAGTTGATGCTTGCAGACCAAAAGCTGAATTTAAAATTGATTTCAGTACTAGACCTACGACTCCATAGCTCAAGCATGTCTCCAGTACAAAGTTTTGAACAACACAGTTGTAAATTTGGAGTACCAAATTATTGGAACGCATATTGTCTCCTGCTATGTATGTCTGCATCTATCTATATACTGCTGCCTTTTTTCCTTCAAAGCTCTATTTTGTTCTCACTATGCTTGTGGAACTATGCACAACAAATAGTATGTTGCCAGTATTGAAATAACAGGGCAATGTATACACAGCACACTGGTTATTTGTAGTCTTAAACCATTGTACTGAAGAGTTTGTTTCTTTTGAAAGTAAAGAACAAGGTTATCATCAGCAAAATTTGAACTGTGCGTACAATGGAAATGTAAATTGGAGCTCAGAACATGTGTGGCAAAATAAAAGGGTTGCAGAATAAAATTGAGGCAGTACATACATACCCCATTTTGGCTTTTCCACCACGATTCATCGGCGACAATGGTCGAAGTAATCGGATCGCGACCAAGGCCGGTGGCCTGTGATTCCAGCCACACCCACATGTGGAACCGTTTCTTGCAGTCGCGCCAAATGTACTGAAGTTGAGCTCGATTCACCACCTTGGAGCATTTCTCCAACATCTTCTTCTCTAGGTTGTCCCATGCCTTGTTCTTCGGTGTGTTCGAGGTGATGTTGTAAGCAGCAATCTCCTCCAAACAACTCTCTAGAAACACACGGACCTCGTAATCGGTCCAGCGAGCTCGCCCTTCCGACATCTAGTACGCACAAGTCAAGCAACAATGAATCGATAATTTCGTGTATGGACAGGGTGGAAATACCTTCGTTGAGTCCTCCTCGTGGATGACGTCCCAGTCAAGTGAACGGCTGACGGTGGCAGGGCTCACTCTGCGAACGAAGTCGACGACAGCTTTCGGAGACTTGGCGCAGACCTTGCATAGAGCGTGGGCGATATGCAGCACGTCGTCCGGTGCAGCCTTGGCGCTGCCCGCGTCGGAGGTGACGGACTCGGACGAACCCTCGCCGGACTCCAGATCGGCCGCCCGGACAGACGTCGACACGGCAGGAGGGGATTGAAATGTTGCCCCCTCAACTGCAGTCGGCACAAGCTGAAGATCTCTCTTCCGCTTCTTCCCCCTCGTCTCCATCGGACCAAGCATGGGCTCGGCCTCAAATATAGGCGGCGAAATAAGCCCGCCAGATTTCCCGCCTTGACGCGCCCGAACTCGGCAGCGCTGTGGCACCCACAGCGCGCTCACGGGCTCGGCTAGCTGAAAAAGTCAACCAGCCGGACAGGCGCCACTTGCGACGCTCACAGCGAGCTCCGCACTGGCCGGCTTTTGGCGCCCTCGAGGACGACGCGGACAGCTCGGGCGAACTGATGGCAGCTTCGCTGCCGCGGCCTTGCCGGTGCGGGATTCGATGGGGTCACTGCTCCCGCACACTCCGCGGCCTTTAGCCGACTGCTCCCGCAAGACGACGCGCGGCCGAGAATCGACGGGGAAAAGCGGATTCCGCGGGCCGCCTGCTCGCCTCGACGACCGCTGCTGCAGACGGGGATGAGGAAGAAAGGGGATCGAGAGAGATCGGCTGCGAATGGCGACATCGTCGACGGAAAAAATCTGGGTGCCACGCGGCGTGGCCGCTCCGTCCGTTCACGCCGTTATGTCGTCTCTAACATCTTTACTGTGCATGTACTGTTTGGTTCAGGCTTCCACGTGCACGGATGACCCCGGTGTTGCGAACTCACGCCGCGTTCCGAACTCCCGCTGGCGAACAAAGCCTAAGTGTTCACGTGATATTTGTCCTTTTTTTTTCATTCCACTCCAAATCCTTTGCTTCGCCATCCCGACAAAAATCTGGCCGTGATCAATCTCGTGCCGCCGTGAGAAGAAAAGCAGAAGTCCTGAAAGCCAACAAAGCTCCATGTCTAATCCCAAATCCCTAGACCAGCACCAAGGCCAAGCCAAAACCTGGAACGTTGCGTGGTCGAGTAGGATTGGGATTGGGTGCTCCATTTTGTCCGTGTATGGAGAAAAGCGCTCGAGGACACTGCGCCCCTGCAAGCCCTGCCCCTCCTGCACACTCCAGTACTCCTGTGCAACTCCTGCACATGGCTTGTGCTGCTGTGCATACTGTACGGCTGGTGTATAGTACTGTATAGGAGTAGCTAGAAGTATACAGTAGTTGTGTCTCTCCTGCACCTCCTACCTCATACACAGCTTGTGTATAGTTGTGTCCCACTATAAAAAAATGTTTGTTTTCCAATATATAGTAGTAGTACATGCGATATTATGCACATGAATAAGTACGGACGTACTAATATTCGTTTCTGGGAGTACTGAAGATATATAGAAAATTAGGATGTGAAAAACAAAAAAATCATTAACACATATTAATTTAATTTTAATTATTACAAACTTAAAAAATAGATTTATCTGATATTTTAAAACAACTTCTATGTAAAAAGTTTCCGTACGAAATACATCGTTTTGCGTTTTGAAAAACGTGCTAAAAACGAGATAAAATCTATATCTTAATTAGAAAAAAAGGACCAAAGTATGTATAAGGGCTAGGATTAGGAATTTTGGAGGATTTTAATCCTTAAAAAGTTTTCCTATATACTCCTTTCATCCTAAAATATAAGATATTTTAAATGAATGTGACTTACGATATTTATTCCAATATAAGCTCCAACCTCCTAGAATAAATCTTTTCTCTATCTCTCTTATAATTCTTCGATTTTCATACGTTTCATCCAAACAATCATCTCTATATTTTTTCAATACATAGAATTTAAGGTGTTAAAACACTTTACTCAGGTTATTTTCGTGTGTTTTAAAAATCCTGCGTTTTAAAGAAGCTCTCTAATTTAATATATAGTAGTTGTAAATTCAGTCACACAATTTTGATTTTCATGTAGTAGAACTCGTATTCAGCTCTTTCCTGTCTGGTCAAGGGAGCACAAGGCGCAGAAAGGGAGAAAAAGCAGCGCAGAGAAAGGGGGAAGAGAAAGGGAGAAAAAGCAGAGATACGTGATCACGGAGACGACTACGGCCGAGATCTTCTCAGCTCCCGAAACCCGACACGCGGCACCGATCGATGGATCATCATTTGCCCACGCTCCACGACGCGAGGAGTGAACCCCGAGGACTCGACGCGCCGCTATGTCCAAACTACAAAGGCTTGCTGCGCCTCTGCACCTCCACCTCCACGCCTTCACCCGGTATCACCACTGCCGCCGCGGCATACGCGTACGCGTACGCGGAATCACTAGGCCTCGACCGCGCGCCCATCTCCGCCGCCGCCTCGTCGCGAGCCGAGATGGCGTCCGCGTCGCCGCCGTCGACGTGGGTGATCCTGGCCAGCATCCCGCGCGTCTGCGGCACCGACGAGGAGGAGGGCGGGATCCCTGCGGGCGCCGACCTCTCCCTCGAGCTCAAGGCGCCCCCGCGCGTCTCGCTGCTCACCATCCCGGCGCGGATCTTCCCGAGCGCCACTTCGTCCGACAACTTCCCCAGCGTCATGGCCGCCGACCCTTCCGGCCTCCTCCTCCTCCACGCCGACCAGGGCCGCGCCAAGGGTCCCACCATCATCGACCGCCCCGGCCGTCACGAGTTCATGTGGCGCCAGTTCGTCCCGGGCTACTTCGTCCTCGACGCCGCCTCAGCCACCGCGGTCGCGCTCCCCGACCCGGAGCTCGTCATGTACATGGGCCACATGGGCCTCCTCGCCTCCCCCGACGACGGCGGCCGCTACATGGTCGCTGAGCTCCAGCCCATCATCAACGCCGACCACGCCACGCTCCTCTGCTTCTCCTCCGACGTCGGGGAGTGGGTCGAGAAGGAGGTCGCCTACCCGTTCCCTCCCCGGCAGTTGGCCCCCAACGGCGCGGTCTCGCACTCCGGGAGGCTCTGGTTCGTCGACCTCTCCTGGTGCCTCATCACCTGCGACCCCTTCGCCTCCGCGCCGGCGCTGCGCTTCGTCCCTCTCCCGCCGGGCAAGGAGCTGAGGTGCAGGGAAGCTTGGGGAGTGCTCGACAGGTACCGCTGCGTGAGGGTGAGCGCCGGCAAGCTGCGGTTCGTGGACATGTACAAGGCGAACGCTCCCCATCAGCGCGGTCCTCACAAGATCAGCGTGTGGACGCTGGCCGATCCGGACTCCGAGGTGTGGACACTGGAGCACGAGGCGAGCTTCGCCGTGATCTGGGCCGATGAGAGCTACAAGGCGACCGGGCTGCCAAACAAGATCCCCGTGCTCGCGCTCATCCACCCCGAGAACCCGGACGTGGTCTACTTCTTCCTGGAGGAGCACCTCTTTGGCGTCGACGTGCGCGCGCGCAAGGTTGTGGGGTGTGAGGTCTACGAGCTGGTCGCGCCGCCGAGCGAGGCCCTCGCCACTCGCTTCGTTCGCGCTTGGGAGCTGCCACCGGCGCTCTCCTCAGGTAATGACCACGGTCACCCACGCATCTTTCATCCTTGTATCTAAAGAGCATATTTCTGAATGAATTACAATCCCATTTGTGTACTTGACAACAATGCGTTGATTTATTATGCTTATGCACCTTAATCACTTCATTGTTATCTTGTTCATTCATTCTTCCAAAGTTATCATAACTCTCATATGGCTTTTGTGCCTTGTGAATTTGTGATACATGACTAGACGCACTCCAGCTAAACTATGCAGTTCTCATGGTAATATATATTGTATTTTGCTGAAGCACATCGTTCCATCTAGATGTATCTGCATAAGCCTGTTGCATAAATGTGGTCATGTCTTACTCCATCCAGATAGATTATGATTTTGCATATGTTGTCTGAAAATCATAACCTTTCTTACATTCTGTTTTCTCGAAGTGATACTTCTTAATGTTGATGCTTCTGTTTCTGTCAATAGTATTGTTATCTTGATTGTACAGAAAATGACATCTGAACTTGATAGCCACTGCTATTTTCTTGTTTGGTCTCTACAACCATCTCCCACCCCTTATGTATTTCGTCACACACTTTGTGGTCTGTGCCATCCAAATAGTAATTGTAGATGTGTTTTCATTTTATTTGTCTGATCATTCACAAAATCTAGATTAATTTGTCTGAATGCCCACCAGTATTACTAATATCTTGTGCCAAATTTCTTTGATCCAGGTTCGTACTGAGTACTGACCATATGATGTTTTGTGAAGAAGGTCTGCTATGGTAAACTCTGCATCGATGGCTGGTTTTTTGACAATGGTGGGGGTCCATGTGCTCAGTAACTTAACGCTGTTTTTTGTTCGTCAGTTGGTGAAATGTTGGTGGAATTTGGAACACCTTGCAATGCCTTATACATCTACTAGTTGTATCCTTACTTTCATGGATGAAGATAATCCAAATGTACGCTTGGAATTGTAATGCCATGACTCTTTCAGTAATTCCTGCAGCTTGCCATCCATCCAGACTATTTGGTGCAGTACTGTTACGCTTGGAATTGCAATGCTATGTGAGGTTATTAACTTATTACCATCTCATGTATGCTAAGCTATATTACTTGGCTAATTTGTGTCCTTGGATGGAACAATATTCTCTTGAGTTACTTCAAGCGATGCGCTTTCAGAGTTTCAGTGCCCTAAGCTTCAATGCTGTGACGCTCTCTTGAGTGTGGTTCTATTGCTTTCGTGCGTTTGGTGATCCATGCTATAGCTTACACTGCTCTATGAATTTCACCCTATTTTCTCAGCTAAACTTGCTGATGAGACGCTTGCTTCTGGTTGTCATGTGTATACATTAATACATGGCCATCCTGATTCATTTGTTTTTCGAAGTCCTTTTTTCAGTAGTCCTCATGGTATGTAGGTTTTCAGTTGCTTTCTGCTACATTAATGTAGTTTTGGACAGTGAAACCGTATTCCATATACAGTTTAATTTTAGAACAGGAAAAAAAATCGGTGTTCGTAAACATATTCAAATTTCGTTGGACATTCTGAAGGATTCTAGCTTTATCCCTTTCAAGGCGTAAAGTCTGAAACTCCGAAGACCTTTGCCAAAGCTCATATGCACAATCCAAGAAAGAAAATTGAAACACGTACTACACCGTAGAGTAATGCACTGAACTCGATTGATCACGAGATAAACCCAGCCTCACAGTGTCACAGCTGGACGCAACGGCTCGCGCTCCAGTCCAGTCCAAGTCGAGACAAAGCGAAGGAATTCAAACTCGTACGGACACTCTCCGGCAAGGCGACAAGCCATTCCCCTCCTCTCCGCCTTCGCCGCCGCAAGCCCGCAACGCCTTCAAAATCAAACCCTAGCCTAGCCTTCCCTCACTCGCCTCCTCCCACCAAATTACCAACCAGAAACTCGCTTGTCTCCTCCCGCGGGAGCACGGATGTCGTCACCACCGCCGGCCACGCTGTCCCACCTCACCCCCGACGAACCGGGGGACGCCACCGTCCTCGCCGCGCCGCCGTGCGTCTCCCCCGACCACGCCTCGCCTGCGCACCAGCAGCCCGCCGACGACAAGCCGCCCGCCGAGACGGTGTCCGCGCCGCCGCCGCCGTCGTCGACGTGGGTCATCCTGGGCAGCATCCCGCGCGTGAGCGCCGCGGACGGCGAGCTCCCCGAGGTCGCCGACCTCTCCGTCGCGCTCGCTGCGCCCCCGCGCGTCGCGATCCTCACCATCTCCCCTGCTGTGTTCCCGGAGCCCGCCACGCCCCGCTTCTTCCCGTTCGTCCTCGCCGCCGACACCTCGGGCCTCCTCCTCCTCCAGGCCAACCTGGGCTGCCCCATGAGCCGCGAAGTCGTCGACCGCCCGCACCGCCAGTCGCTGAAGTGGCGCGACGCCGCCTCGCGCTACTTCGTCCTCAACGCCACCACCGCCTCGGCGTTCCTCCTCCCGGACCCCGAGGACCCCATCCTGCACCAGGCCCTCCTCGGCCTAATCGCCTCACCTCGCGGCGGTGGCCACTACATGGTCGCCGAGCTCCAGCCCATCATCGGCTGCGACGAGGCCACCCTCCTCTGCTTCTCGTCCGAGATCGGGGAGTGGGTCGACAAGAGCGTCCGTTACCCGCTCCCGCCCCGCCCGTTGGCTCCGATCTGCGTGTTCTCGCATCACGGGAGGCTCTGGTGGGTCGATCTCACCTGGGGCGTCATCACCAGCGACCCCTTCGCCGACGAGCCGGTGCTGGCTTCGTCCCGTTCCCGGCGGGCAAGGTGCTGAAGTGCAGGGAAGCTTGGGGAGTGACCGACCAGTTCCGCTACGTGGGCGTCAGCGCCGGGAAGCTGCGATTCGTGGACGCGTACACCGCTCCTCGCCGCGGCGTTATTCCGAAGGTGAGCGTGTGGACGCTGGCAGATCCGGACTCCACGGAGTGGACGCTCGAGCACGAAGCGAGGTTCGCCGACATCTGGGCCGACAAGAGCTACAAGGCGACTGGTCTGTCGAAGAAGATCCCCGTCCTCGCGCTCATCCACCCCGAGAACCCCAGTGTGGTGTACTTCTTCCTGGAGGAGCACCTGTTCGGTGTCGACGTTCGCGCCCGCAAGGTTGTGGAGTGCGAGGCCTATGAGCTGGTTGCGCCGCCGAGCTACTGCATCGCCAACCGCTTCACTCGCGCTTGGGCTCTACCCCGGGCGCTCTCCTCAGGTATATCGTGCACCCCTGCATCGTCAATGTGTACTGTACTAATGTCTCTGCTTTGTATCGATTGTCTCTGCTTTATGTTCAAGTTGTCCCTCTTCTACATAGAAGCTGTGTTGCGTACTAATTACTGTTGTTTCTTGCATGGTCATGTAATTTCACTTACATATGTTTAGAAGCCAGAGCATATTTGAGACTCTTTGGCCCATCATGAAGGGTGCCTCTATGGCTCTATATAATTGAGCTTCAGTAGTTAACTAAGTGTAGTAAAAAAGCTTGTAACTTCCAACTAAAAAAATGCTTTCAATTTGATAATTTGATTGCAACACAGATTATAAGCTTTTCAACTTGAACATTCAAAGTTTTAAACATGATATTTCCAATTCTCTACATAATTATTAGTTCGAACATTCACTAAGTGAAAAAACTGTACTGGAAACTTCCAACCTTCCTTGTCGGATTAAAAATTTTTGACTGAAAGTTTCCGGTGTTACCTTATTAACACAATCAAAAAGTTATGCTCGTTGCTTAACTCGTGAGTAATGAGGCCCATCACGTTGTTCAATTATTAGGAATGTAGTTTGCTATCTTGTTTTTTTTTCCATATCCATGGTCATGCAAATGCTTTGTTTCAAGAATATTGTTCTTGTTGAGACTATGCTGGTTGGCTGCGTCCGGAGTTCGAAGAAATCTCCGTTTCATGGTAGAATGGTAGACTGTTCCCGTTCAAAGAAACTTTTCTGGAAGCCTAGTCAGTGTAATTTATTTGTTAATTTGATACAGCGCAACATATCATGCTAACGTAGCCTATTTGACTTTATTCCATATGCATGTCTTCACATACATGTTATGTGGGCATATATGCATGGCTAGTTGTTCAGCATTTGTCTTTGCCTTAACCTACGTAGTTAGAGGCTTCATGCGCTAGATCAGGATGCTTCATGTTATAGATCTGTAAATTTTCTTTCTCCTTGTCCCTAACTAGGACATGGTCAGAGAGGATCTACAATAATATTTTGGCAAGGGCTACTAACCTTATCCACATTGCGATGGTTTCAATATATATGTAAATTGATATTATGTCTTGTACATGTGTGTAAACTGATGCTAGGAGACTAGTATTCTTCAGTCGTATTTAGGACAGTGGAGTAGATAGCTATTGTTGATGCTTTTGGAAATTTGAGTGTGTGAGACTATGGCAAGAGTATACTCATTGACTTCATTATATGTGAGTACCAAATAGCATCAGAATTTTGACATCCATTGCGTTTTCCTATATACGAATTCGGTTTAGATTTATTTTGTGGCACTAGCAAGCATATCATCAGAATGATTTAGCCATGATTTTTTCCGCATAGATGTTGTGTGGTTAGACTTGTTAGTAACTAAATCGTACTCACATTGAAAGAGGATAGCACCCAAGAAGTCGGGAATTTTTCTGGTTTACTTCTACTCAAATGTCATACCAACATTAAGGGTTGGGGATACATATTTATAACCATCCAAACTAGTCAAGCATATGCTAAGATACTAGTCCAAGATGCTAGTCTAAAAGCAAAAAGGGAGATGCTATCCTAGAGCATCCCAAACTGAAATAGATGCTGTCCTAGAGTATTCTAAACTGAAATAGATGTTGTCCTAAAAGCATCCCAAACTGAAATAGATGCTGTCCTAAAAGCTAAAACAGCAAAACGAACACACAAAGACCAAGACCAATCAGCACAAGACTTATTCCATCATTCTCCCCCTAAATCTTGTGCGTCGTCGTGTGGGAAAGTTGAACCATCCCGGTCCTGGAGCAAAACTCAAGGAACTTGATCCTCCCAAGGGGCTTGGTGAGCAAGTCCGCAAGCTGGTCCTTGGTGTTGATGTAGCTCGCCTTGATGCTCCCTTCCTCCAAGCAGCCTCGGATGAAGTGGTACCTCACCCAGATGTGCTTGCTTCGTTCGTGGAATACGGGGTTCTTTGCTAGAGCCAGAGCGAACTTGCTGTCCACCCTGAGCTCCACCGCTCCAGTGTCTCTGCCGAGGAGATCACCAAGCAGTCGAGCAAGCCAGAGCGCCTGAGTTGAAGCGGTGGAGGCCGCTATGTACTCGGCCTCGCAGCTGGACAGGGCCACCACCTGCTGCTTGACCGGCTGCCAGCTAACGAGACACTTGCCGAGGAAGAAGAGGATCCTGCTCATGCTCTTGCTGGTGTCGATGTCGTCGGCGTGGTCGCTATCGTTGTACCCGACGAAGCGTGCCTCTCCAGGGCACCTCGGGTAGTAGAGACCGTGGTCAAGAGTCCCCGCAACGTAGCGGATGATTCTCTTCACAGCCTGCTGGTGCTCCGTCATCGGTCGCTGCATGAACCGACTAACGTAGCCGACGGAGAACGCCAAGTCCGGTTGTGTGTGAGCGAGATAGCGGAGACTCCCCACAAGGCGCCGGTACTGCGTGACGTCCACCTCCTCCGCCGTGCTGTCACGGCTGAGCTTCAGCCTCTCCTCCATCGGAGTGAGGGCTGGGTTGCAGTCGGTGAGCCCAGCTAGCTCAACGACGCGCTTGGCGTAGGCGGTCTGCCGAAGCACGATGCCGGAGTCGTCCTGGTGGACCTCGATTCCCAAGTAGAAGGAAAGAGGCCCCAGATCACTCATCTGGAAAGTGGCCTTCATCTCCTCCTTGAACGCCGCGACCTCCGCATCCTTGGTGCCGGTGATCACCAAGTCGTCCATGTAGACACCCACCAGCAGGACATTTGCACCATTGCCCCGCCGGTAGATGGCTGCCTTGTGCGGGCTTTGCTTGAAGCCCATCGTCTTGAGCGTGAAATCTAGCTTGGCATTCCACGCTCTCGGTACCTGCCGCAAGCCATAGAGGGCCTTGTGCAGGCGTAGCACCTTGCCTTCCTTGCCAGGGATCACAAATCCCGGTGGCTGGTGCACGTAGACCTCCTCCTTCAAGTCGCCATTTAGAAATGCCGACTTGACGTCCATGTGATGAACGCACCAGCCTTCCTGAGCGGCCAGCGCAAGGAGGAGTCGCACGGATTCCATCCGTGCTACGGGGGCGAAGACATCGTCAAAGTCGATCCCCTCCTGCTGCACGAAGCCGCGTGCCACCAAGCGAGCCTTGTGCTTGATGATGGCTCCGGCTTCATCCCTCTTCAGCTTGAACACCCACTTAAGGGTGATCGCGCGGTGACCATGAGGGAGGTCAGCAAGCTCCCAGGTGCGGTTCTCCTCAACCGCGTCCATCTCCGACTGCATCGCGACACGTCATGCCGCGTGTCTCTTGGCCTCTGCGAAAGACCGAGGCTCACCGTCGTCACACGCAAGGTGCAACTGCGCCTCCAGGTCGCGAGGCACCAGTCCCGGCACTGGCTGGTCGCCGAGAAGGTCCTCCATCGTACGATACCGCAGCGGCTCGCCGTCGTGGTACGCGTCGATGCGCTCCTCGTCGTGGGAGAGCGGAGTAGCGAACTCCACCGGGTTATGTTTGACACGAGCTAGCGTCGGAGTGGACGTGCCCGGAGGGGTGGCTGTTGGTGCTGAGGTGCGTGGGGTCGCCAGCTGTGGTGGTGTCGGCGAAGAACTCGTCGCAGCCGAAGTCGTAGCTCGAGAGTGTGTCGCTGCCGGAGTCGGTGGAGGCTTGGGGAATGGGGTAGGCACACTTGGTGACGAAGAGCTGCCTACTCCCCCAGCTCCCTCGAAGTGGACGTACTCGACAGTGAAGTCGTCGTACGTCGAAGTCGAGCCGTCGTCCACCACCTTGTCCCATGCCCACCCTCGCCCTTCGTCGAACACTACGTCGCGCGCCGTGCGCACACGCTGTGTCTCCGGGTCGAGAATACGGTAGGCCTTCGAGCCCTCTGCGTAGCCGATGAACACCCCTGGGGCGCTCCTGTTTTCGAGCTTGCCGATGTAGCCGAGTTCCTTGGCGAACGCGAGGCAGCCAAAGACCCGCAGGTGGGAGACCCCCGGCTTATTCCCATGCCAAGCCT
The DNA here is from genome assembly GCA_008326285.1 of Oryza officinalis. NCBI lineage: Eukaryota > Viridiplantae > Streptophyta > Magnoliopsida > Poales > Poaceae > Oryza > Oryza officinalis. The sequence continues at coordinate 12,378,507 of BDMV01000001.1, read as the reverse complement.
CGTACGGCGTCCTGCCGTCGAGGGCCTTGGTAGGCGAGCGGTTGAGGATGTAGACAGCCGTCACCACTGCCTCTCCCCAAAAAACGGTCGGCATCCCCCTTTGCTTGAGGAGAGCCCGAGCCGTCCCCACAACCGTCTGGTTGCGCCGCTCAACGACGCCGTTCTGCTACGGGCTGTACGGCGCGGAGTAGTGGCGCTGAATGCCCTCATCAGCGCAGTATGACGCAAATTCAACCACCATGAATTCGCCGCCGTTGTTGGTGCGCAGCACGCGCAACTTGCGGTCGCACTCTGCCTCCGTAGTAGCCTGCGCGCGCCTGATGGCGTCCGCAGCCTCTCCCTTGCTGCCAAGAACCATCACCCACATGTAGCGGGAGAGGTCGTCGACGAGCAATAGGAAGTAACGTCGTCCTCCTGGAGTGGCCGGTGTCACTGGGCCACACAAGTCCCCGTGCATGAGCTCGAGCCGCTCCTTGGCTCGGAAGCTCGTCTGCTGGGGAAAGGGGAGCCGCCTCTGCTTTGTTAACACGCAGACGTCGTAGAGCTGCTCCATGTGGTCAAGGCACGGCAGGCCTCGCACCATCTCCTTGGCACTGAGCCGCTTCAGGGCTTCGAAGTGGAGGTGCCCGAAGCGCTCGTGCCACTGCCACGCCTCGTCGTCCCGTCGGGCGGCGAGGCAAACCGGTTGTGCTACTTGCACGTTGAAGACGTAGAGTCGATTGGTGCCTCTGGTTACCTTGGCAAGAAGGTGACGACGGCGATCCAAAATCCTCATGACTCCGTGCTGGCCCAACACGCGTGAACCGCTCTCATCCAGCTGTCCCACGCTGATGATATAGTTCCTCAACGCGGGGATGTAGTAGACTCCGGTGAGCAACCTGTGCTCACCGGACTTGGCGGTGAAGGTAACGAAGCCGACGCCCTTGATCTCCACGCCAGAGGCGTCCCCAAACTTGACGGAGCCTCGGACGCTGGAGTCAAGCTCGGTAAAGAACTCCCGTCGGCCAGTCATGTGATGGGTGGCACCGGTGTCAAGGTACCACCCATCAGTCTTGTCGTTGCTGGAGCCATCGTCGAGGAAGGCGTGTACCTTCGGCTCGTCAAGGTGGAGGAAAACCTCTGCGGCCAGTGCTGCTGGAGATAGCTCGATGCTTGCATGTGCCAGGAGCAAAGCCGGCTCTTCCTCCTTCACCTGTGCGACGTGGGCCTGGCCGCGTCGTGGCTGTCGACAGTCTTTGGCCCAATGGCCAAGCTTGCCACAGTTGCGGCAGGCGTCGTCTCGTGCCAGCTTGTGATTGCCGGCGGCGCCGTCCTGGGCGCCTCTACGAGCGCCACCCTCGGCATGCCTTCGCGCCCACTGCAGCTGGACGCCTCCGCGCGCCTTGTGCGGCTTGCGGCCGCCTTTCGAGGGAGAGGACTCCCCCTTCCTCCCGTCACCCTGACAGGCCTCCCACTGCTCTCGAGTGAGATGGAGCTTCCCACCAATGGTGATAGGCTCCAAGAGAGGCTGTGGCTCATCGCCGTCGACGACCTTGAGGCGACCTATTGCCTCCTCGATCGACATTGTGGAGAGGTCCAGCAGAGACTCGATCGAGCGAGCGATTTGCCTGTACTTCTCTGGGACGCAACGGAAGAGCCTCTCGACGGCTCTCTCCTCGTCGTAGGTGTCGTCGCCGTAATGCACCATCTTCTGCAGCAGAGTGTTGAGACGGAGGGCAAAGTCATCAACGTCCTCACCTGGCTTGAAGGCCAGGCTCTCCCACTCCTTGTGAAGTGCCTGCAGTGTGGACTTGCGGGCGCGGTCGCTGCCGATGTGTACCGTAGCGATGGCGTCCCAGGCCTCCTTGGCAGTCCGCTTCTGGGAGAGCGAGAACTGCATCTCGGGCGGGACTGCAGCGATGAGGGCATCCAGTGCCCGTCGATCCTCGTCGTAGTCGACGTCGCCGTACCGAACTGTCTCCCACATGTGCCGTACCTGGAGCTTAACCCTCATGACCGCGACCCACTCGACGTATTTGGTCTTGCTGAGGGTAGGCCACCCACCGTCGAGGTCGACTTCCTTGACAACAGTCTGGACCCTGTGGTGTCGGCCCGAGGAGGGAGAGCGGTGCTGCCTGTGAAGGCCGCGCTCTCCGACGTCCCCACCGCCGCGCCGGCGGCTGAACTCCAGCTCCGCCTCGAGCTGGGCGGCCCTCTCCTGTAGCCGCTGGATCTCCTATAGCGCTGGGTCGACGTGAGGGCCGCGCCTGAGGTCGCGCTCGTTGCGTCCGTCAGGGGCAAAGCCGGCGCGGGCACGCCCTTCTGGGCTGCCACCGCCGTGCCCGCGGGGCTGCGCGGCCACCCACCATGTCGCCCGTTCTCGTGCCGCCTCCCTGTCGGCCAGGTCCTGCGGCGCCCCCTGGCCAACTCGGGGTCCGGGTCGGTAACGCCGACGGTGGAGCCCCTGCTGCTACCGCCGCGCAGGACCTCGACCTCCGCTGCCGCCGCAGCTGCTGCATCCGTCGCTGCCGCCGCCGCCTCTTCTGCCCTTGCTGCCGCCAACTCCGCCGCCGCCAGCCTCGCTGTCCGGGCTGCTGCCGCAGCGAGCTCAGCCTCCTGTCGGCGCCGCGCGCTCGAGCCGAGCGAGTGTTGAGACGCTCCTGCGGACATGAGGGACTGCTGGACTGCTGCGTGGGGAAGAGAAGGCTTCTGACGAGCTGCTGCTCGTCAGCGCAGGGGACGAGGGATGAACAGGAACAGCCGGCGCTCCCGCTGCCGGCTAAGGACAGAGGGGAGTTCGGGAAGGGGATGAGAATAAGATGTCTAGACTACATGATAGAATGGCTCTGATACCACTTGTTAGTAACTGGATTCTTACTGGAACTCGTACTCTCATTGAAAAAGGATAGCACCCAAGAAGTCGGGAAGTTTTCTGGTTTACTTCTACTCAAATGTCGTACCAACCTTAAGGGTTGAGGATACATATTTATAGCCATCCGAACTAGCCAAGTATATGCTAAGATGTTAGTCCAAGATGCTAATCTAAAAAGCAAAAAGGAAAATGCTGTCCTAGAGCATCCCAAACTGAAATAGATGCTGTCCTAGAGCATCCCAAACTGAAATAGATGTTGTCCTAAAAGCATCCCAAACTGAAATAGATGCTGTCCTGAAAGCTAAAACAGCAAAACAAACACACAAAGACCAAGACCAATCAGCACAAGATTTATTCCATCAAGACTTATTTCCTATTGCTAGCAAACACTTAAACAAGTTGAGTAGCTAATGCCATCCAAGGGCTACATTTTACCCCATAAGATTGATCCATCTGCACGGTTTCAGATCTGGCTATTGGCTTGTCTGTTTGACTTCTATTGATTTCTTGTGTTTGAAGGGATGGCCAATTGGTCTAATGCCATCAACCTGGCTGATGAAAAGGCTAAATCCCAACCATCCCGACGAGCTGCTAAGAAAAGTAGCAGGATGATGGGATCCCCTGGAGATTATCACTTGGTGAGACATACCAAGCAGACATTCATAGGATAATTAGAGGAACATGGAGCAAGAGGTTATGGCTATGTATCCTAGGTGAGTACAGATGTGTATGCATTATCTTGGTTCTCTAAACTAGTGTAGCTTCGAACATCATGTGTCAGCTGTAGTAACTTTCTTCTGCTAAAATCTCCTCCTGGTTGCAGGTTGTTAGTAATGAACTTAAGTTATGGAGTGGGCGTGGGACACTAGGACATGACAAGTACTCTCATGCTGGCATGTTTTGGCTATCGCGGGGTGCTTCATGCACAGTAACTTAAACGTGTTTTTTGGTGTGAATCTCAATCAGATGGTCAAATGTCGATGCAACATTGTTAGTAGTAGTTAAGCTAGCTGTAATGTTGTATCCCTCAGATTGAACGCTGTGTTTGACGTGATGCTCCCAGAGTTTAAGTGACCTGCAATGCCATGATGCTCTTCAGACTTCAGAGTTACCAGTTCAGTGATCTATTACTCCTCCTTCCCTGCATTTGATATTCAATGCTTATTCCTACACTTCTGCTACCCGTTGGTGTTCACTGTTGGGCATTCTTTTTTTATCTTGATCTTTACCTGTGTGACATTTGGTGTATCGCCGCAGCAACACAAACATAGAAATGCAGTAGATTTTATATTTTTAGTATTACAAATGCATAAAATATCATTCCAGTTTTCAACTCACCATATTTTTTTTAAAAAAAATTCTTGCCAAAACTGATTTGTTGAAAAGAAAAACTGCAATATTTTAGAGGACACTAGGCGTCAACCCATGCGTTGCACGGGTTATTATTATTGATTTTGTAAATATTAAAATTATAGTCTTATGCTAAAAGAATGACTCCAGCTAGCATGCTAATTATTAATATTGAATTTAAAATAATTAATAAAATTCATAATTAAGAGTCTAACATGATGGGTACTTTGTATTTAATTTGACTTTTGGAATTATGAATTTAAAACATAAAATTAAAAGAGTTCAAGGTATTTCTAATTGCATGTTTTATTTGATGTATATCTTCGATACAAATCTCTATGGTCATTATATTAACACACATGCTACATATTTACATAGTAAAGTATATAAGATATGCAACTAAATTGTATCTTGTTAGAAAAACAACTTTTCAATTAGCCATCAATGTAAATAAGGTTCAAATATTGCATTTAATGAATAGCTCTAGGTAATATTGTTTGAACACATGTGACAATATTTGACAATATGAGTCTAATTTGTTCTCTTTCGCACTTGGTTTAAATGAATATACCCAATCATACCCTACATCGGTAAATAGTTTAACTTGCATATTTTAATTCTTGTATTCTCTGTATTTTAAAAATGTGGAAAAAAAGATGCATTAGCTATTGTCTAATCCAACTTTAATTCACTGTTTTTCCTATGTTGAATTATGAGGACTGATACAAATAATAATGATTCTATTTCAGATGAATAAGAATTTAATTTTCCTGACAATGAGAGATAAATATAGAACCTATTATGACGTTGTCAAAATTAGACAAATTAATTTTTTTTGCAAGATAAATTAAATGAACTCTTAGTGCACTGTAATAAGATTTGGAATAGCGGATAACTTTCTCTATTGTTCGATTTGGAGGTGCATCGATCTAGTATTAGACATTAGCTAATTAATTTGCATTGCAAACAGAGTATGAATTTTTTTTAAAAAGAATCACGGACTACTCCTGTTGCTTGGATCAGACGAACTTGCTTATCAGCATGGCCTATGGATACGGAACGAAAAAATTAAGACACATGCATACAGCATACATATGGGTTAATCAATTGCTTTAACTGAAAGTGTTTTTCATAACCTAATACTCTCCAGATCGAGTTACTCAACATGGATCGATCATGCATGTTATCGAAGCAGCTATCCAAGGTGTTGCATGCATTGCTGTTTGGAGCTATTGATCGGAATCGTAGACGGCGTGCATCAGATCAACTGCAGTGGAGTCATTGATGAAGGTCGATATGGCCGCCGTTTCAAGTCTTGGAACAGATGCCGCTGCTGCTGAAGCCCCGTGAACCATTACTGATTGGTAGCCAGGGTACGGTGGCTAGGTCATCAATGACCAGATTGGATGGGTTTAAACTGGCCCACAACACGTAATTACATATTTTTAATTAAAATTCTTAACACAATCTATATGGCTGCGATTGTACGATCTATCTAATTAACGGTCGGAATTTTTTAATATGAAAGCTTATAGAAAATGTTCAATTAGTAGATGTATAGATAGATAGATAGTCTCCCTCTAGTTCTCTTTTAACTGGCGTTAGAGACTAATAGCTTTTGGATTGAAAAAATTGACATTTTAGCTTTCCAGGCTAATAGCTTTCCAGAAATGCCCGCTGCGTGCATGCAAACACAATAAAGATACATTCATCTGTTGCTTCGTCTTCATCCCACTTAAACCCTTCCGAGGCAAACATTTACTCCTGCGTGGACTGCTACTGGCCGTTGAGATCATGCATGCAAAAATCGAAGGAAAAATAGAGTGCCACAAGACTCGAACACATAACCCAATACTTTAGAAATGGTGGTTTTAACTAGGCGAGCTAGATGGAATTATTGGTTTGGAGGTATCTCCGAATGTATTTAATATGAGTATAACTAAAAATATAGATCCTAATTAATTACTCATTGGTATTCACAATGCTGTCCAAAACGTCAATTAAAATAGAACCAGAGGGAGTATATAGATAGATGTATAATGTATAGATAGATGAGGAACCCGTACTACTGAGGTTCAAAAATGCATCCAAAATGTCACAAAAAAATGTGAAAAAATTCAAAGATGTGCAGCACTATGACATGGAGCATTACACAAAAAATCATTTTAAAATATGATGTACACAGGGAGAACAAAAACAACAAATTCGTACTCCAACAGTTTCAAACATGTCACTTTACTATTCATCTGAGATTTGTCTTTTTTTTCTCTCCCTATCTACATCGTATTTTGATTTGATTTTTTGTGTGATGCTCCATGTCATAGTGCTGCAGATCTCTACATTTTTTCATACTTTTTGTGATTTTTTGGATGTATTTTTAAAGCTTGATAGTACGGGAACACGGAACTATTTCAGAGCACCTGATACTTCCTAGGAAGATAGATAGATACTGCGATGCGCCACAAGCTCACGGTTGACACGATACAGGCGCACGACTCGATCGACACGACGACGATTCAAACCGCCACGTACGCTCGGGCATCGAAGCCGAGACCCGGCCGCCGCCACGAGGATCTGGGCAGCTGGCCTCTCCGGCTCTCCCTGGCGCCGCGCCGCCGGAACCCATCACCTCCTTCGGCCCGCGCCGCCTCCTCCTCTCGGCTCCTCGCCATGGCAAGCCCTCGAACCTCATCGCCGACGACAATCCCGGCCCCCCGTCTCTTCCTCTGCCACAGCGACAAGCCCGCCGCGGCGCGCTTGGTGGTAGCCATTTGGGCGGCGGCGGCGCTCGCGCTACCCGAGCAGAGGGCGAGGAGAACACTGAGGCTTTTTGCCCAGCTGCCGACGAGAGGGTTCGTCGGTTCGTCTCCACCGGCCTCGTCGTGCCCAGCCACCATTCCTGAGAGGCTGAGAGCAAGAGGTAATATCAAGGGTATGCTCGTCTCTTCTTGCATGGTGCTGTATTGCAGCGCTGAGTTAGAACTTAGAATATGGAATTGTTTGGTGTGGTACTTTGTTAAGCTCATGGGCTCATGGCCCTGCTGTCTGTCTATGCATTTTTGACATTGGTTGGTGCAAGCCTCCTGGGTAAAATCAACTGTGATAGCGTACCATGTCTCCTCTGAGTACTGTACTGTGGTCTGCGTGGTTGTCAGGTGTATCTACTCTGCTTGAATTACTGTGACGAATATAACTATGGTGATCTGCTGGCCCTCAGAGTCTTAAAAAACGATAACCAATGTGGCAATGTGCAATATGAAGTACAATGTGGCAATTTGTAACTGGAAAATGCCTTTGAGAAGTAAAACTGCCAAAGAAATAGTTTTGCATTCATGAGGATAGAACTTAGAAGATGCAAGCTTGATATTGATGTCCACAAGTCTTTCAGTATGTGTAATAGCTTAGTAATAAACATGCAAGATAATTCATCATAGTAATTGATTCACTTGATTGTTCCCCTTTTTTCTTTGTACATTGTGCGTGTCACTGCAAACATATTGTCTTGACATCTTAGCAAATTGACAATAATTGTATGCTCTGCTGTGCAAGTTGTGTTTGTGGTTCTTATTTTGGCATGTCTTAGAGACAAGGATTTTTTACGCAGCAGTTCTCATCGAATGCATTGACGCATAGTGTGACGAATGTACAACGAAATGATAAGAAAAATAACGCTTGAGGATGTTCTTTTGGTTGAATGTATTTGGCTGTGGTAGATGGCAACTGTCCTCAAATATGATTATGTGAGTTTATCTGTAAGTTATGACTAACTAAGAAAATTTTATCTTAACTTATTACTGCTGTTACTATTTCCTTGAATCACCTATCCGTTGCTCACTTTTGTTAAAAAAAAAGGGGAGTAGAGGCATTGAAACAGTTGAGCTGTCTTTGGAAGTGCACTATTTCAGGATATATATAATGTGTAGATATCACACTTTGTGGAGGTTACTGGAATATAAAATATGAGATACTTCCCTGTTTTCCTTTTCACTTGACCAATTTGTATTTTTAATTATGTGACAGTCATCCTATATAGAAATCTATTAGAAATGATGTTTCATCTTGTAATAATATGTTTTTCTGTCTTCGATAGTATATGAAGAATGTTTTTCTGTTCTTAACTAAGTTATATCCGTAGTCTCGCTTTCAAATCCACATGTATTAGGAAATTTTGAGACGATCAAAGATACCGGTTAGTTCTTTCATAACTGGAAGGAATTTCTTGGGAACCTTCTTCCACTGTTCAGTCCTGGTAACTTTTGTGATATTCTACCCCAAAAGTATGAAAATTGGTTCTAATAACCCCAAGTTTATGTTAGCATCACTGCATATGCGCAAAACATAATTTGATGTGTGCTTTATCCTTGGAGAAGTAAATCATTAGTTCAATATATATGGTATTATGGTTAAGAGTTAGTTTCTTGTTTGTTCATGTGGCGCACCAAACTATACCAGTCCAAGAACAAGAACCGGCATAGACTGGAGGTCACATTATTACCTGTGATAACAGTACCAGTCCCAGGATATACAAGCTGGTACTCACAGAATAATTGGAGAAATCAGAAATAACAAAACTTTATTACAACCTTGAGGGAGGTCTCATACATACTACCATCATGGACATACCCCAGACTGGTAGAAATATAGACAGGTAGAAATGACAAAGACGAAAACATAGAGAACAGCGGCGGAAAGTATAGAGTAAAAGATACAAAGAGAAAAACAACAAACATAATCCACAGGCTACGTTTGAGAACTAGGCCTGAAACCCCGAGAAATCGTATTCAACCTGCTCCTGAAAGTACGCCTCAGTAGAAGGGTCAAGGTATCCTTTTGCTAACTCTATAAATATAAATAAGTAAGGGTGAGTACTCAGTGTACTCAGCAAGCCGGAGAAAATATGACATACAAGGTTATAAGCAAGGAGGAGAAATGTTACTTTCGAAGAACAAGGTTTTAAATTAATTTATTTTCAAAACACTAGTGGTTCAAATTTTAGTTCGGAACAAGGCCCACGCCTTGCCCCAATTTCCAGGTTGCTTTGCAACAACCTGTCATAGTAACAAAAAGTCCTATGCACAACTCAACACCGTGCCGTCTCAGCACAAACCCACACCGTGCTGTCTCAGCACAATCAAACCCGTGCCATCTCAGGACAAAACCAACACCGTGCCGTCTCAGCACAAAACCATCACCCTGGTGCCAAACGACACCCTGAGTCACACAGGCTCGTTCCCAACCACGAAGGTTGGCCGTTCGCCACAAAGGCAAACTCTGGTAACGGCTCCCTTCCCACAAACCATTTCAATAAAGAAGTTTAAAAACAAAACTACGCTATGAGAAACACCTCACATCCGCCCATGACCGTGGGCACGGCTGTTTAAACAATTTTACTAAACTCTGTAGAGGTTGCACGCTTTACCCACACGTCGTGAACTTCTCACATTACCGAACACATGTGGATCAGACACGGCCGACAAAGGAGAGCTCACTACAAGGCTTTTCTGTAACCAACCCATAAATGTCCCGTGTCACACAGATGAGTGGAATCTCTCCACCAAGCATCAGGCCAGTCTCAGGCTCTCATCTACTCAGGCCCCACCGTATGGACCCCACGACACATCCCTACTGCAGGAGATTGTCGTAAACTCCACCATACCGGTGCTCCTCACCTGCCAACATGCTAGACATCTACGCTTTAGCTACTTACTCAGCCAGGGGCATCCCATTCTACCCGTGTGATCGCACTGTCTTATGTTTGGATGAATTTTTCAAAGGAATCGGTCCTTATGGATGATGCGTAGCCGAACCATCCAAGTACTGACTCCCGCACCATCAAGTTTTAGAAATCATTTTTTTCATCTTAAAACCATACCGACATCTTGCCGGGTTTTTAAATAACAAAAGGGGTTGAATATCCAAAAGTTTTCCATACGATACTACAAACGTTACCTATAGGTAGTCTACTTTAGCATGAGTGAATGCCGACGGAAATATGGTGGAGTTACAAAGAAAATGGAGTTTTACAAATCCTAAATAATAAAAGTGCAACTAATAGGAAGGTCCGACGAATCGCATTCGCGGCCAAAACAGTGCGCCCAAAAAAAATGCAACTTGGCAAACAAAAAAATTAGTTCAAAAATATGGGTCCAAAAAGTGGTCAAGGAGGCTTGCCTTGATCCTCCACGAAAGTCGAAGCGTCGGCTTTGTGAGCGAACCCCGCGTCGGTCCCGGACTCTACATGCAACAAAACAAACAATACATAAAACCACTGCTAGAAGCAAAATGTCATGATGCAATGAAGTGTTAATGGGTAGAGTAGAATTTTTGAGAGATGATGGAACTGGAATGAGGTCAAACGGAGTTACGGGTAAAAAGATATTAATTTTTGAAGTTTGGAGGATTTTCACGGGACGAAAAAAAAATCGAGCCTGGCTGAACCCGGGAGAAGGAGTTGGCGGAGGAGGAGGAGGAGGAGGAGGCCGTGGCTAGCTTGGTCAGCCAGTGGCCGAACGCCGGTCGTTCAGCATTGGTGCGGCCGGCCGTGGCACTCACGAGGGTGATGGTTCGGCCAGAAGCAGGAAAAGGCGGGGAAAGCAGCGCCGACTACCTGCGACAACTCCGCGGCCTTGGCGACTCCTTCTAGTCAATGCAAATCGTAGTGAAACTTGTGGGGAGTAGTATGGCGCCCCAAACTATGCTGGTCTAGAAAGTTAACCGACATAGGCTGGAGGTCACAACCTTATCTGTGGTTACAGTACCAGTCCCAGGATACACGAGCTGGTACTCACAGGATAATAGTGGAATCCAGAAATACAAAGTTTTTATTACAACATTGTTGGAGGTCTCAAACTACTACCGTCGTGGACAAACTCCAGACTGGTAGAAAGACTGAAAGGACAAGGTCAACGCAAGCGAAAACATAACAACAGTGAAGGGTGACTTGAAGCAAGAAGACAACCATAAATCCACAGGCTAGGCTTGGGAACTAGACTTGAAACCCAGAGGAGTTGTACTCGACCTGCTCTTGAAAATAGGCCTCGGCGGAAGGGTCAAGGTATCCTTCTTCTAACTCTATAAATAATAATAGCAAGGGTGAGTATTCAGTATACTCAGCAAGCCCGGAAAAATATGACATGCAAGGCCAATAACAAGAGGTGGAACGGTTTTATTTGGAAAACCAGGTTTTATAAATAATTTAGTTGTAAACCTCTAGTGTAACAGTTTTTAGTTTCGAAGTAAGGCTCACGCCTCACTCCATTCCACAGGTTGCTTCGCAACAACCTATCACTGTAGTAATTCTCAAATCAAACACCGTGCCATCTCAGCACTGCTTGGCCATCTCAGCCACTCTACCTTGGCCATCTTAGCCCTAACCACACCTTGGTGCCAATCGACACCCCGAGTCACACAGACTCGTTCCCAGCCACGAAGGCTGGCCGTCCGCCACAAAGGCAAACTCTAGTGACGGTACCAATTCCAAGGATTTATTTATAAAACAAACAGTACGCTATGAGAAACACTTCACATCCGCCCATGACCGTGGGCACGGCTGTTTAAACAGTTTGACTAAACTCTGCAGAGGTTGCACGCTTTACCCACACGTCGCGGACTTCTCGCATTACCGAACACATGTGGATCAGACATGGCCGACAAAGGAGAGCTCGCTACAAGGCTTTTCCACAACCAACCCATAAATATCCTGTGTCCCACAGTTGGGTGGAATCTCTCCACCAAGCATCAGGCCAAATTTCAAGCCCTCATCTACTCAGGCCCCACCGTATGGACTCCGACACATCCCCACTGCAGGAGATTGCCATACCCGCCACCATACCAGTGCTCCTCAACTGCTAACATGCTGGACACCTATGTTTTAGCTATCTACTCGGCCAGGGGCATCCCATTATACCCGTGTGGTCGTACTGTCATATGTTCAGATGAATTTCCCAAAGGAAACGGTCCTTATGGATAATACGTAGTCAAACCACCAAGGTACTGACTCTCGCATCATCATGTTTTTACAAAACACTTTTCTCCTTCTTAACCATACCGACATCTCGCCGGGTTTTCAAAATATAAATATCCCAATTTTTTTTTCCGCACGACAGAACAATCGTGACCTATAGGTAATCTACTTTGGCATTTTAAATACCAACGCAAAATATGTAGTGGAGTTACAAAGGAATGGGGTCATCAATTCCTATATAGTAAAAGTGCGACTACTGGGAAGGTCCGACGATCCATATTTGAATCGTGGCCAAAAACAGTGTAACCTAAAGCATACAATTTGGCAAACAAAATATTTAATTTAAAAATATAGGCGCAATAAATGGTCAAGGGGGCTTGCCTTGTTCCGCGACAACGGACGAAGCGTCGAACTCCTGCGCGAATCCTCCGTCCGACTCGGGTTCTAAACACGAGAAAATAAACCATACATAAAACCACTGCTAAACCAAGACAAAACATGAAAAAGACAGTATTATAAATAGAGGGGAATTTTAGAAAGATTTTGGAATTTGAACGGAGTCAAACGGAGTTCGGGATGAAAAGATATGGATTTTTGAAGTTTTGGGGATTTTTGGAGGGTTAAAAGAATAGAGAGGAATATTCCAGGGAATATTCCGAGTGGGGCCCAGCTGTAAGGTCAAAGGGTCAAAGGAGGGAGGGAGAGATGTTGGCCCGTGGGTCCCACTCCTTTTCTTTCTTTTTTTCTTTTCCTTTTTTTTTCTTCTTTCTCCCTCTTATCTCTTCCTCTCTCTCCTTCTTTCCTTTCTCTGTTTCTTTTCTTCTCTGTCTCTCCCGAGCAGTAGGAGGCGCGGCGGCTTGGCGCGGTGGGGAGCGGCGGCCGGGCAGCGGCTGCGTGCGGCCCATAATCACACAGAACGTCCAGCTTCGCAGAGCTGCTCTCTCCCCAGTCCACAGCAAGGTGTGCGAGGGTGGCGTCGGCCGGCGGTTGGGTGGCGCGGGGTCGACGGCTGGGCGGCAGGGAGGGGAGGAGGCGGCGTCAGCCGGGCGGCTGGGAGGCGGCAGTGCCTCGGCTGCTTGGCGCCGGCTGCAGCATGGCCGGGAGCGGCGCCCGCCGGCGCCGGCCGGCGGCTGGGCGATGGCTTGGTGCTGGCAGAGGGGAGGGGCGGCTCGGCCGGGGAGGAAGGAGGAGGAGGACTGAGCAGGAAGAAGAAGAAGAGGGGAAGGAAAGGGGGTCGGCCACCTCGACACGACGGACTCCGGGACTTCGGCGACTCGGCTCCGGAGTGGTAAAAATGGAGTGGAAAATCGGGTGAGAAGCTCCACGGTAAGTCTTCTAGGGTATTTATACTGCCAGGGTGATTCGGGAGGAGGAACTTGGCGACAAGAACGTCCATTGATGCCTCTGTGCATGTTTCTCCGTTTACAGGCTCCTCTGGCTGTTGTTGCTGCCTGGCTTGCTCAGCGAGCGGCGCGGAGCGGTGCCTAACTTCAGCGGAGAAGACGGAAACGGTGCCAACCTTCACTGTGTACTGGCAGGACGGTGCCTAACCGTTGGTTTTGCAGGAGGTTTAGGAAAACAGGGACAGAGAAAGAAACATGTATGCACGAGTGTTGGATGAGCCTGAGTGGTTTTTTCTGGCTTAATGGAAGTGCAGAGAATCTCCGGGTGAAAAAGGACTGATAAACACCGGGCGGTAGAAGTCCAAAATATTTTGGAATATTTGGACGGAAAGAAAATGATTTGATACGACCGGGGAAATAAATAAAAACAAAATTAAAACTAACTTTGTAATTTTCGGAGATTTTGAACGAAAAGAAAGAGCGACGCTAAACTACGGTCTTAGAAAAACGCGGGTGTTACAAGTAGTGTGAGGGATCAATGCTTGATTTGTGGGGGTATTTATACTTTGCTTTGGCACGCAGTAGAAATTCCAACGGTGAGTGCCGCCATTCTTGCAGCTGTTCAAAGGTCTCCGGCTATAGTATTGCTCTGCTCCCTCTGTGATGCTCAGGTGTTTGTCCTTCGTGAGTGAATTGAGCTGCTCAGGTGTTTGTCCTTCGTGAGTGAATGAGCTGCTCAGGTGTGTTGTCCTTCGTGAGTGAATGAGCTGCTCAGGTGTTTTGTCTCGCTTGAGTAAATGTAAAAGCAGAGATGCTGTCGGTGAGGGAATGGGGCGGTGCCTAATTTGGCAGCCGTCGCATTGTGGTTTTAATGGCAGAGAGAGATTTTGTGCTTGCATGGCTAGGTCAACGATGGCTAAAGAAGGATTAGAGAGCGGTACTTTTAGTGACACCATTAATTAAAGGAAAAAGGGACCAATAATCGCTGGTTGGTAGATATCCGAAAATAATGGAGATTAATTGGATTGTGACGGAAATGGTTAGATAAGGCCGGGATAATTTACGAACGACGATTAAAATTAACTCTCGAGTTTTTGGAGACCAAAGTTGAAAAAAGGACGACGCTTTGATTAAAATTAATCCGAAATTTTAGATTAAAAACACAGGTGCTACAGGTCAGCATCGCAAGAAGTGTGACCAAAGAATCCGCATCGCAAGAAGTGTGACCAAAGAATCCGCACCACAAGCATTCATGTTCTCCCCTTATATGACCAACCAATAGGAATATGGATTAAAGTTAATGGCTAAAGTTTCACCAGGTGAGCTTAAACTCTTTTTCATGTATTGTCAGCACACGCTTTGTCTTGTAACAGCATCTAACAGTGGCACTGAACTCAAGTTATCTGGGTATCGGATCGTACGTTGCTTCCGCCGTTCAATTTAGTACGATGGCTTCTTTGTGTACCAAGGTCATTGTTAATGTTCATAATGTTTGGGTAGTTTTATACTTAGGTTTTGCTTTACATACATGTGCAGTGACACAGAATAAATGGTACATACCTTTTTTTCCCACTAAGTTCTAATCATGTGTCTGTGAAGACTGTGCTGCATGTTCAAAAGGGTCCACACGCCCTTACCAATTCTTGGCTTAAGTGAATGACTAGCTGCTAATTATCATGCATCATGAGATGCTCTCTAATAGTGTTTTTTTTTTGGTTGGGGGGAGGGGGGGGGGGGGTGAGGGGTCTGGCTCTATCAATTTGGGTAGTGTACATGTAAGGGTTTGTATTTTTTGTATCTCTTCTGCCCAGAAACTTATGTTTTGTAGAATTGTAGTTCCCAATTTTTTCCTTGTTCATGCAAAAGGGAAAACTGCTAAAAACTGACTGAGCATCAGGAATTTGATCTGGCTGGGAATAGCAGCAGCCAACAAGGCATTGAAGTCGCAAAGTCATATATGAAACAGAAAGGAGAGGAATAAGGAACAAAGCAAGGAATGGGCTAAACAAGGACTGGCCTGCCTACCATGTGTCGGTAAGTGACTGATGATAGGCTGATTAGCTGATGGTTAAGACACTGAGAATGGATTTTCTGCTCTTGCAGTCTTGCAAGGTATGATTTGTGGATCTCTTACAAAGATATGGAAACCACTCATATTGTACAAATAGGTACTAGGTAAACATGCTTTCCAGTTTTGGGTCTAATTTATTTTTCCTGTAAATAGATAAACACAAAATCTCATTCCCAGGAAAAATAGGTACGTGCAAGGTACTACTATTTGTGTCAATAATTGGACTGACAGAGAGCAACTTCTGAAATTTCAGACTAGTTTGAACAGTAGTGCTTTCCCTGCTGTTTTGACTTGCACACATCACAAAGGTCATGGACAGAGGTAACCACGGTTGGACTGATGCTGGATTGCTGGTCAATGTGGGCCAAAATGTTCTGTAGATCAACCAAACTCTGATCGGATCAGGCTTCAAGAGTTCAGATGCCACACAAGAAACCAGAGTTATTTATCCTGCTCAAGACCAGGCGCACATGGTAGGTTGCCCCGGGGAGAAGCTAGAAACCAGAGTCACATGTACCATGACCAACAGGCATCAACCTCCTTTTGTTTTCAAGCAGTGGGGTAGTACTCAACAAGGCAATCAAGTAGCCCCTTTTTTAAGCTTTCCACCGTCTTTATAAACCAGTCATCTGCACTAGACCCCAGCACTCATCTGTCTCTTTTAGGCCTCCACAGTAAAGCTTGGTACTGGTGCTGGTGCCTGCTCCAGAGCAAGATGGCAAGAGGGGCTCAGCCATCTGCACCCCTCCTGCTCTTCTCCCTGGGGCTTGTGCTCCTCTACTTCTCCTCAGGTAAGCTCATTGCTTCAGACAGGTGAATTAGACTGTTGTTTCTTCAGTAAGGTTTCATTTCTGCTGAATTAGACTGTTTTTATTTCTCCTGATTCCCGGTGTCCTAGCAGAATGTTTTCCTTGTGTTGTACTTGTTGATTTGGTCTAAATATGGTGAACATCATTTTTAGATATTGCTACTGGTTTGTAGTGAGGGCAGAGTATTTGATCTCGATAGTTCAGGGAAAAGACATATCACCTATCAATTGTAGCTTCATTGCCAAGATCTGCTTATGATCTGAACTTGCTTGGTATCCTTCTTCAGGGAATTGTACCTAACTTTTTTAAGTCATTTGAACTTTGAAACCAATCTAAAAATTGACGCTTCTCCTTTTCACAGGAAGCACCATTCGACTTGCTGAGGGACAGGTACCTAAATTTAGCTTCTCCTGCTTCTCTTTTATGCCTATTGCTATTTATTCTCTTTTACGCCTATCCTTATTCTTTTCTTGACGATTGATATGCAAATCCAGTCCATAATGTAAGATGACTTTTTTTTTTGACATAAGTAAGATGACATTAACATGCCTTGTTATGTACACCTATGACTATCAGTGTAAAATGTAGTCTCTTCAGCAATGTAAGCATTCATATTAGTAGGACATTCTAAGCACCTAGTGATGACATGCAAAGCTCCTTAAATTCAGTGGAATAGCCTGATATAAAGGGCAAAAGAAAACCATTTACAGCATTTAATTCATCCTTGAGCTACAAAACTGAGAACATGATATACTAATACCATCTTTATCTTTTAAATCTGAGAACATGATATATTAATACCATCTTTATCTTTTAAATCTGAGAACATCTTCAATGTTCACACACCGATAATCTGCTTCGATCTCTTCCAACGCAGAAAACTTGGTGCGTGGCGAAGCCGTCAGCAGATGACAAGGTTCTTACGGCGAATCTTGACTACGCCTGCTCTCAGGTGAACTGTGGAGTGATTCAGCCAGGCGGCCCGTGCTTCAACCCCAACAACCTGGTGTCGCACGCCGCAGTCGCCATGAACCTCTACTATGCTGCCCATGGCAGGAATGCCTGGAACTGCTACTTCCAGAACTCAGCTCTCGTCGTGCAGTCTGACCCAAGTACTTAACCTCAATACTTAGTAGAGATCTTAGATTGACAATGCTCTCTGAAATCTAATCTCTGACAGAAATTCTGAATCTGGTTTTGCAGGTTATGGTTCTTGCACGTACTACTGATTTTAAACTGAGGTCGGGGTCGAGGTCGAGGCAGAGCCTATGCAACAGAGTTTGTATTAGGATGTCTTTTACTCCCATGTTAGCAGTGTCGAGATTTCGTGGCGATGCCCTGAATCCCCTGATGTTTAGTTTATTGATAAGATGAATATTGATTTACTCAGCTGTCGGATGCTGTTTGTGGTGTCCATTCCCATCACCTTCTTTGGATGTGTGGAAAACTGGAAACTCATTCAGACTTGTTGATCCACATGCTTCCTGTTATCCTACCATCTCTCTTGTTTTCAGTTTGATGGAAACGGCAGATTCGTCGAATGAATATATGATTTGTCACTGATGCTTGCTACTTACTCCTCCCTAATAACAAGTGAAGAAATTTCATTATATGTCACTTAATTTGCGCTCTTTTCAAGATTTGCCAATTAATATAGGGGATATTTAACTATTTATCTCTCTTATAATTACGAATTTATGATTAGACTTGTATATTATAGACACATGAGAGTTCACATATAATAGGCTACGAGTAATAAATTGTTAATTGTTACAAAAAGTGCAATATAGTGAATTTTTTTGTTGTTGAGTTGTGATCTGTACTTAAATCTTGAGATCAACTACAGAAGTCAGATCGGAACCAGATAAATCGCATCTACGCACGTACTGTGCAGTAGGGTAGACATCTGAACACACGCATTGGCCGCGATCCACTCCAATCCGCCGCGCCGTGCGCGTCCAGACCTTCGAATTGCCGGCGCCATTCGCGCCGCGGCCGCGGCTTTCCTCTCGGCGCGCGGCATTTCCGCCCACCATGCAGCCCTTCTCGAGGCACGCCGGCTTCTTCGCGTCACTAAAGCAGGTGGAAGACCGGCTGGCGGCGGAGCAACAGCCGCCGCCGCCGCCGGCGAGACAGCCTGAGACGCTGCCGTTCTCGGACACCATGACCGCGTCGCCCCTCTTCCTCGGCCCGGCGACGGACACGACGACGGCAGACCGCCCCGGCGGCGAGAGCAGCGGCCCCGCGGTGGACTTCCTCACGCTCTCCAAAGACGAGGAGCGCTTGCAGGAAGAACCCCGAGGCGGCGCCGGCGAGGACGACGACGAGATCGGGAAGGACATCATACGGCTCATGGCGCTGCTCGGCCTGTCGCCGCCACGGCGCGGCGGCGAGGGTGCCCGCAACGACGCCGGCGACGACGACGGGTGCGATTGCAGCGGCGGCGAGGGGTTCTTGGCCAAGGTCGTCGGCGTGGTCGGGCCCAAGTGCGACAAGGAGAAGAGGAGGGTGGATGGCTGGGTAGAGCATTACTTCAGGGACGGCGAATGCAGGGAGCCGGCGAGGCTGGCGCACCTGCTTCTCGCCAAGGCGGCGTCGTCGTCGTCCCGGGAGGGAGAAGGTCACCGGGGTGCTTCACCTTTTGCCTTCCCGGCAACCGTGAAGGAGTTCTTGGATCGTGACGCCCCACCGCGCTGAATGAAGGAGGAAGAGCAGAGGTAGTGCTTGCCTGCTTGCTTGGCCATGGTACACTTGGAAGGCAATAACGAGGTAAAAGTTGCAACTTGCAAGCTGAATGTTTGCCTTCTGAAAGTGTAATTCCAACTTCCAAACTGAATGTTTTCCTTCTGAAAGTGTAAAAGCAATGTGGTATTAGCAGATGAAACATCATAAGATACTCCAAGCATTTCCTGATGAATCTTGTGACAACAATGCTTGGAGTTATGGAAGCATTTACCTGAGTTATGGAAGTATTGTGTCCACACGATCCATTGATGGCTCTGGCGCAGCTAAATGTACTCCCACAATCGAAGTTGTGACTTCATTCATGGTAAATTGTATTCTGGGCTACAATGTACATCTAACAATGATAAGATGGCATGTCAAAGCTGCGATCATTTTGTCCCATCACTGCACAAGGTTTAAATGCCAATCACTTTTTTTAGATAATGAAATGGCAATCACTTGATCAATCAAAACAGAAGATTAATGTACAATTCGCTGTTCCAAGTTATAACTGAACTTTAGTCAATAACTCGAGACAAAAAAGTATCAAGCATGCTACAGTGCCTACAGAAACTGAAATTTCATCATGCAAATACTAATGAGACCAGTGAAATTGAGTAAAACAGTATCCTATATTCCTACTCGCTACTGACTGACTATAGAGATGGAAGAATGGTGAGAACCGTTAAAAGATTCATGGATGAGCTTTCTGAATTGACAGATTATTTCGAGTTACATTTAGAACTCATCGATCAACAATTGTTTTGCTAAGGTTTTCGAACACCATTAGGTAGCTTGTTTTGCTGGCACCAAATAAGGTAAACATGCATGTTATGCCTCTTTGAACTTTGAAGGGTTCTCCTTAGATGGTATATTCTGACTTTGGACAAGTTCCCCATTATTTTTTTGCATGATAACTTATTAACCATAAGATTCTTAAATCATGAACAAAGATTCAAATACAAACAAATCTGTCAGGTTATGATGAAAACCTGCTAGTCTCCCACAACACCAAGTATTCAGCTATCAAATTCTTAATTACCAGGGGTGCTGGAGTAGAGGTTTGCCTGCACCGAATAAGCCATAAACTATCATCCAGCGCATTATTTATTCTAAAATCTAAGGACCTAGACTTGCAGCACAGCAGCAGTTTGATACAGGTAAAGGATCAGACCATAAGAGAGAAAATAAAATATCATAGTACGAAAACTGAAAAGAAACAGAGTTCACCTTCACCCTCAAACATATGAAGACCGAGAGCTGAGGGGCTTCATCCTCAAACAGATCTCACCAAGATTAAGCGCTGCAAATGCACATGCCATCTTCAACTGGGCACTAAGGAGCTTCCTCCCCATATTGGCAAATAGCAACTAAATCAAATTGGACAGTTTAAGTAGTCGAAAGCCATCTTCAACTATGAGCACTGAGGAGCCCTCCCCATATTGGCAAATACAGTACGGAGTAGCAACTAAATCAAACTAGACAGGATAGGTAGTCGAATGTAACTGATCGCTGTACAGAAAAAGACAATGCAATCATTCTCTTTCCATCAGCAAGCCAAGTATTCATTCATCCGTTGAACTAATCACGACTAGAGTCAATTATTCACAGCTTTATCTTCTAAAGAAGCAACTACCAATAACCAAGCTTGGCAGTTTGGCCATCTGCAAACCAAGCAATATGTCTGGCATGGCGCATGCCGTCGCTGCACATGCCAAGGTGCTTGGTGTGGGCTTGATCGTTCCCGCAGCCCACATCTGACTAAACAAGGAGCGGGCCTTCTTCCTTTCACCATTTTGATCATACCCGCTGATCATCCGCAGTCCAAGAAATTACGTTCTTCCTCAACATCCCCTCAAACAATGCATAAGCATCGCGGACACGACCGTTGCTGCAGTACGTACCCAGAAATCATGGCATTGCAGCACGCAACATCTTTCTCTGCCATCCTGCAGAATATGTCCCCAGCCTCCTCCACCTGCCCGGCCCGCATGAGCGCGCCAATGGCCGCCGTCCAAGAGACCACATTCCGGTCCGCCACAGGCAATTCGCCGAACAGCCTCAGCGCGCCGGTCTGTGGTGCGGGCGCGGGAGAGGATAAGCCGCCACTGGGAGGAGGCGTCGTGGCATGGGCGCGGCGGGAGCGGAGATCGAGAGGGGGTGGGCGCCCGTGTGGAGGGAGGCGGGAGAACGGGGAGGAGGTGGTGGCGGCCTGGCGGGCGGGAGGTTTTTCTATTCGTCTTCGTGCTTTGTATCAGGTCGTTTGGTGATTGCGGGGGAGTTGAAGCAAACGACACAATAAATTTTGGCAGGCCTTCATTTCCCCACCGAGATGCAGAGCAAAAGTCCAATAGGCAATAGCTAGGGTTGGGTCTTCGACCCCAACGAACGTCTCGATTGATTCACGAATCACGCAAAATCCAGCCACCCTCCCCCGAACAAAATAAGTCTATTTTGCCTCCCTTTTTTTTTTGCCTTGATTGAATCATCTTCCACAATCATAAAACCGAATATAATATATCCCCATCTTTGAAGACCGGTACAAATCAACTTCTTCGATAGTTTTAAAAGTCCTTATCTTTAAAGACCGGTACAAATCGACTTCTTCGATGATTTTAAAAGTGATTTTATCCTACATATGTTATGAGACCTACATGTCAGTAAAAAAAATAAAAAATTAACATCCCCACATATCAGTTATCTTAATCTTTTTTTTTCCTTTTTCATTCCCTCTCTCCCCCCGGCCCTCTTGTCTTTCCCGTTCTCTCTCTTAGGAGGGCCAAAGCAAAAGAAACCAAGCGAGCAAGAAGCTCAGCAAGTGGAAGCTTGCTCTAAGCTCAGTGAGAGTGAGAGCTACCAATGGAGACGCTAATGGCGGCCGAGCTGCTCCACGACGGGCTCTGTCGCCGGCGGCGGCGAGTACGACGAGTCGTCGTTGAACAGCTCCATCAACTCGCTAAGCAAGTTCAAGCCGTATGCGGCGACACTGGATGTGCTGTTCAGGAGTGCGGCGGTGGAGAAGGGGGGCGGCGCAGTGCATCCGGCTACGTCTTCGACGGTGAAGAAGATGGACGCTGCCAACGCGCACGTGTTCGTGGTCTCGTGGAGAGCCTCTTCGCTGGCGTGTTGGCAGTGAAAGAGATGTACGCGCAGCTACATCAAGCGCAGCACCCCTACGACGACAAGGCGATACAGTGTCGGACGCCGCGATGGTGGCGAAGGCGCGGAGCTCACCAAGCTCTCCGACCACAAGAGGCGGTTCGCCAGGGATCCCGTCGCCACGGCCAAGAGCGCGGTGGCCATCCTCGCGGCGCATGCTGACGAGCAGCGCCACCTCCTCCGGGCCTACGAGATTACGGCGGGCAA